>JAJMCG010000041.1:0-69543 GCA_030572895.1 Jamesozyma jinghongensis
AATGGAAAAGTATATAAAGGGGATGATATTCCATTTGTCTTTCATCATTAACTCTATAATCTTTATTTATATCGTTATATTTATTCTAAAAAACTGATCAATTTAATTTAAAACAAACATAACAAAAGATATTATGAAATCAGGTATTCGTGAAACAAAAACAATTAACAACTCTGATTCAGAGACAATTGGGTCGAATACCAATCCTGATTTTCGACAATCTCAGCTATTAAATCAAGGGGTCCTAACAATTTATAAATAGCAGGGTTTATAAAACTGTTTGAAATTAGATGTTTGAAGTAGAAATTACAAGGTAATCAAGTATTGTAGCTTCATTTAAGAGATTTGCACTACGGAGGAGAAGCATCGAGCCAATCATTGCAGAATAAAGCAGAGCCTCAAACTTGAATTATAAGTTGGCTTTTGAGGTTTAGTGCCTATCAAGTTGAACCAAGATAAAATAGTATATAAAGAATATGATTTGATAAGTTCTCATCTCTTATCAATTCATTTATTAGTACTATATAATTTAAATTGTAATGCAACCAATAATTCAATTTGAAACTGTTTGACCCTAACATTTTTGGGATGGTTAGTGCAAAAATATTAGAGTATGGAGAATTTACCATTGAAACAAAAGAAATGATAGATGGTAAAAAGTTTTACTGATAATTGAATAGGTTTGTACAACCCCATGTTACTGTAACTATTATACGCAAAATACACACAATTATTAAAAAGTATTGGAAAATACTGCCAAACCCGTAAATACGTTACACTCATGTTGTACTTAGTGGGTATTAAATCATATATGTTTACTAAAAATGGTCTTCCTTTTATTTATTACCACCATGTCAACTTCAATTACATTTACGATGCTCTTATTTGTCGATTATACTTTAAAAGATTATTTTTTTAGAAATATTAAGGAACAATTTTGCATATTTGGTCACTGTATCCCGTTTAGGAAACCGAATACCTCGGCGGCAAAAACGAGGAAAACCCCAATTGTGGGGAACGTCCCCAAGTGGCAAATAGTATATAAGGGAAACTTTTTTGGTATTTCAACAAAAATATACACTTCCCAGTTTATTCCTTTTTGTCCACGGGAGAGAGTTGTATTGCCTTAAAATATTAGTGAATTATACACCTAAAAACACTTTTAACCATGTCAGAATTAAAGAATCAATCTCCTTTAAATGAGATTGATGTTAATAAACAAACAGCCGGTCAGTTATCAACGGTAGCCACTTACAAAGAAAAACGTTTAAAGACTGTTCAAGGAAATAGAAGAATGAAAACTGTATTTGACCCAGAAAAGTCAATATATCTCTTTAACCTACCTCCTAAGTGCAAAAGGTCTGATGTAATTGAATTCTTCAAGAATGAAAAAGGTAAAATCCAGATTAAATTAAAGTACAGAAGATATTCGAAGGAGGAAAAACCTAGAGCTTTATATGCTTTTGTTGAATTTTCAGAAAAGATTGATTTTGATTCATTCAAATCAAAATATGAAGAGAAAGAGTTGCTCCCAGGTAATAAACCATCAATCGAAAAGATGAATAGAAAGGAGACGCAAAGAGGTAAAGATGTGTCTCAGAATCATAAAAACAGAAAAGGGACGCCACAGGAAGAAAAGAAAAAGAGTAAAGATACAATTTACGTTAGAAACCTTCCTTATAAAATTAAAAAAGAAGAATTAGCGGAGTTTTTCAACACTAAAGAAACATCAATTTACTTGCCAATGAAAACCTTTAGAAGCAGGGAGACTGGTAAAATTATATATTCAAAAGAGAGAACCAAAGGTTTTGCTTTCGTAACATTTGACAATATAAATGAAAGTAATCCAATTGAAAACAAAGTCTCTGAATATGAAATGAAACCCTTTAGAGATAGGAAAATTGTGGTCCAAGTCGCTACGGAATTGAAAAAAAACGAAAAGGTGTAGTTTTCTGATTAACATATTCAATAGGTATCGCTATATTCTATACATATTTTTTTTCTTTTTTATTGTCGAATTTGTATTTTTGAAACATATTGGCATAAGCATAGATTATATGTAATCTTATCATATTATTTTTCTTAACAAGAACGATTTGGAATAAAATAGTTGTTGAACCCTATCATTTTTAAGGTGATAAATGTAAGAACATTAGAATGTCACATTTTATATATATTTTATTTTCGTTTATTGTAAAAAAGTAAGAAGATTTAGATGTATACTATAAATTAATTGGAAAGACATTTGTCACATCAGCTATAATGTTAATCATTTTCAACAATAAGATCAAGTATTAGAAAAACAGATATATAAAGTAAACAAATATTGGCAATAAATGCATGCTCTTATTTTAGAATGACAAATGTACCAAGGAAAAGTTTTAAGACGGGATAAAGCAGGAATTTGGGGTGTAACCAATCTAAGCACTTTTAACACGGGGTTCATATCCACTTGATGGTGAAATTGTGTTGTATTCGCAGATTGCTACTAGTTCTTCAAATACTTCATTGATAAGACTTGAACCTCTAGAATTAAATTTACCCCAATCGTTATTCTCCAATTCACCCTCTAACCTTCGTATCTCAGCATCATAATTGACAAAATTACTTATATGCACCTCATTATCTATTGATGTAGTTTTTTTCTGATTATTCTTTGCTATATTGTATTTTCTAGAAATAAATCTGCTTTCATCACTCTTTCTCTGAGCCGACACAATGATATCATCATGGGATGGTCTTGCAAATGCATATCCATTTTCACTATGTGGTTTTGAAACCTCGAAATCTTCGTAAACATAATCTGTGATGGCTTCCCATTCCCACCGTCTATTCAACCATTTTCTGAATATGTGTTTTCTTGGTGCACTTTGTATCCCATCATGAGCAAGCTTTTGAGGACCACCAGCTCTGAATACTCTTTCGCAAATTTGATTATATCTAAGCTCACAATCAAAGTTAAATGGTCTTATCAACCAAAATACATGTTTATTAGTTGGGTTATAGACCCTTCTTCTACGCGACATGTTGAATTGCTCAACAAGTTTTTCATGTACTAGTTTCAATTGAGTGGCTTTATATGTTTTGCTATTATAATTAATGCTCTTATTATTTCTTAACCAGAGGGGACAATAATCACCTAAGCGTCTTTCCCATCTATTTTTTTTCTTGGTAAGAAGTTTTTCAGTTATATCAATGCCATGTGTTGAACCTTCAGTAGAGTTTTCTACAATACCATCTGTCTCTAATATATTTCTGGAATGGTCTGATATGTTCTGTTTTGTAACAAATTTTGATTTGGATAAATCTTTTATTGAATTTATTTGCTCATACCTTCGGATGCTTTCTCCGAAATTATCGAATTCACAAGAATTAATTATTGAAGGGGTGTTGACTGCTGTCACAGAAGAGTTCCAACTTTCATTTGCCTTGATTGTATTAGTATATGTCATCCATTTTTTAAAAGCAGACCAAAATGATGCCTCCCTTTGTGTAGGCTGCTTTGTTAATTTTGTTACCCAGTTTTCTGTAGCTGAATCATATGGTAGCCTTCCATCATTTATTCTCTTATATAGCTCACAAAGACAGTCTTTTATCATACTCGAGCAATATTGACATTCTTTCGAGGTTTCTCTGGAAGCGTTAGTAACCATATGATGTAAAATTATAGTATTCATTAAAGTAGTTAAAGTAGCTTATTAATAGGAAGTTCAGTAGTAATATTTGACAAAGTATTAAATAAAATTTGTAGCCTAAGATTAAATATTTTGCAGAATGGTAAGTTGATTATAGGTTTCTTTCAAGTTTTTTTTGTAATGTCTGTTTTTATCTTCAATTTGTGTCGTCAAAAATTTACGGCGCACCTTTTTTATGATTCCCTTCGTAGACAAATGGCATTACAGTAATGAAAACTTTCACATCCTGCAATCGCAAGTATGAGGTATAAATTGAAAAATGCTACGTACTAACACACACCTATAGTTAATTTAGGAAAACAAAGATAGAAATTCATAACATAAACGGGAATATATTTGGCCCCTCAATATAAATCATAATATAACATATATAGAGTGTAAATTATAATCTGCCTTCAAACTTTAAGATTTGAGAGGCTGTATCGTCAATGGATTTCTTCATAGAAATAAATTCGAAACCCAAAATTTCCTTAGTGACATGGTTGTCAATAACAGAACCAGTTGGTTTCTTATCAGCAATACCTTCCGCTGGCTTACCAACTGGTAAATCATCTGATAAGAAAGGGTAGTCATTGTTTAATTGGTTCAAGATATCTTGAGTGTTGAATACACCATTGGACATTAATAATCTTTTACCGATAGTGTTTTCCTTTTGGAATGCGTATAGATGGGCCTTGGCAACATCACGGACATCAATAAATGAACCACTTTGAGAGGCAATCTCTGCATCCTTGGTAGCGTGTAAGGCACTGTTGACAATTTCACAGGAAGTGTTTAGAGTGGATGTGACACTGGAGTCAAATCTTTGTGGACCAAAGACAAAGACTGGGTTAACTGCAGTTAACTTAAACTTAACTACATCCTTGTTCTCTTCCAAGAACTTCCATGCAGTTTCTTCAGCGATCTTCTTGGAACCACAGTAACCTCTTTGTGGATCAGTTTGACAGGAATCCCAAGTATCTGGGTTCCAATCCTTTTCAGTGAAGACAACACCATTTTCTAACATTCTGTTTACGTCAAGGATAGCTGCAAAAGAGGAAGTAATGACAAAACGCTCAACAGAATCAGCAGCGTACTTCTTGATGGATTCTAAGATACCCAAGGTACCGTTACGAGCTGGAGTCAACAATTCATTTTCAACATTGGTGACAGTGAAAAGAAATGGGGATGCAGTATGTAAGACATACTTGATTTCCTTACCGTGTTGCTTGAAGGTTTCGTCGAATGCGTCCAACTTTGCAACATCTGGAACGATGACCATTGATAAGTTAGGGTTGTTGAATTGTTTCATTAAGGAATCAGCTTTGTCTTGATTTCTAGCAGAACCAATAACCTTGTAATTTTGTTCTAATAATTGACCAACGATATGTTGGGCAATGAAACCGGTGGCACCAGAGATGAAGACAGACATTTTGTATATATAAATTTTTTTGATTGGAGTTTTTTTTGATGATTCTTTTGAGTTTAATAAGTAAAACGTTCAAACGAATTAGCAAATAGAAGATAAACATTGTCCCCTTTTATATTAGTCCAAATCATGAAAAATTATATCGAGGGGTACATTGCGATTGGTAAGCATTAGTGAGGATACATTCCCCAGTATGATTAGGGAATCAAGAAAAGAAATATTCGGAATAAAAACACGGAAACTGCAAACTTTCCGGATCCGGGGAGATCTGAATCGGTTCCGTGGAGATCTGAGTCGGCTCCATGGAATAAGCTTTCAACGGAAAACAAATATTATGCCGTGATGGCTTAGATTTTAGAAGGAATGGAATGCTTAGGAAAAATTATGCAATCATGTTATTGTCCCGAACAACTCATCAGCATTGAAACACCGCTGACATGATTACCTTTTTAGGATTATAGGCTTAAAAATTATAGGTATAATGTAGCTGTTAAGGGTACACTTAAAGGAAACGGTCAGGATTCCTCTTTACAATGAGTTGAGTTTAATAATTTGTACTTAACGCCTCTTTCCCCACCGTATGGTGCTTACTAAACTCATGATTAGCATCAGATTATTATAAAACCGAAAAGTGCATATATAAAATAATGTAGGCCTGATACCTTTCTACTAAAAGAACCCAAAAAAACAAAACATTTTGTTTTTGCCGATTTTTCACTTCCCTAAAATCAACTCCTAAATGCCTATCCCTTACCTCAAGAATTCTTTTCAGAATAACCCGAGGAAACCCAATTTCGGGCACCACATTGATGTGCGGAAGTATAGGTGTTATATAATCTCCTACGAATTGGTCAATCACAAATATGTTCACAAATTCAGTCAAAGCAGCACCCCATGTTAGTTATTTTACACCTAGACAACCAGTAATCGGTAAATTTATTAAATATCTTGGGAATGAAGGGGGAGCTGACATAGAGAATATTCCTCCCTTGTCATTTCAATCACTAAAGATTCGATCCCTTGACATCCCGAATAGAATTGGGGTGGCTCCAATGTGCCTTTATTCTGCCCAAAATGGCCTCCCAAACACCTTTCATCAGGTTCACTATGGATCATTGGCCACAAGGGGCCCTGGCTTAATAATTGCTGAATGTTGTGCCGTCGATCAGCACAGTGTTGTGACATGTAATGATCTAGGTATGTGGAACGAGGAACAAGCGCATGCTCATTTTAAAAATATTGTCGAGTTTTCACATTCTCAAAACTCAATCATTGGTATACAGTTAGGCCAGTATAATATAGATGGTGATCATAAGACTCATAAACTTTTGAGAGAACCTGCTCAATTGACACATCAAGAGATTAAAGAGATAATTAAAGGTTGGGGTGTCGCTGCCAAGCTGGCAATTGAAGTAGCTAAATACGATTTTATTGAGATTCAAGCTTGCCATGGTAATTCTCCAGATTCCTTTTGTTCTGCGTTGTTAAATAAAAGAAATGATGAGTATGGTGGAAATTTTGAAAATAGAATCAGATTTGTCATAGATATTGTCGATGAAATAAGAGAAACAGTTGGTAATTCCGTTCCAGTCTTTGTTAGATTATGTGATTTTGAAAAATCTGAGAATGAAGCGGCATGGTCACAAGATGATACAATTAAATTAGCCCTTGTGTTATCAAAACATGGCGTGGACGTACTCGACATTGTTTGTGTAAAGAGGGACCAATTTTCCAGACCTCATTACAGTGAAAAAGCTGATTTCTTTTTGAAATTAAGAAGTGCTTTAAGAAGGGAGAAATCGCCAATGTTGGTTGCATCGATAGGTAGGGTTCATACTGCTCAGGAATGCGAAAAGCTACTTTCCAGAGATTTACATGATATAGTCTTAGTAGGATCTCAATTTTTGAAAGATCCATCTTTAGTCTCAACGTTTGCAAACCAACTAGATATCGAAATAACAGAGGCGGTTCAATACTCTTGGGGATTCTATCCAACTTCACAATATTTAGAGACCAAGAAAGATGACAAAAAAATTGAATATTAATCAAATACATAACAAACTGTTTATAATATATAATACAATAGTTTTTAATAATTTTATAAAGGATATTTAATTCCAAGTCTAGCTATCGAGAGTCGGAAGTTTAAAATAAGAATAAAGTTAAAATTGAAGTGTCCGATAAAACAACACATTTGGATGTTATTTTTTATTTATTTATTACAAAGTCACCACTTTGCATTATTCAATTATGGTGATCTAAGAACGCCTTCCTTCTTTAAGACATTTTGAATTTCGTTGAATAATCTCTTAACTGCCTTAGAGGAACCAGACTTCTTACTAATATTGATACTGCTTAGTTTACCTTCTTGCAAGATTCGAATTTCAAATACAGTTGACCGTAATGCTAGAATATTATCATTAGCCAACTTACCAGTGATGACATAGTTTATACTATTCGATTTAACACCTTTCAAACCATACTTTGTCCAACCACGTAATAAATGTTGAAGACCATCAAATAATTGCTTCTGAGAGACATTAGCATACAAGATATCATCATATTGAGTTGAAGTACCAGAAAACTTTCTGAAAAATGAATTGCTTGATGCTTTTGAAGTAGACCTTTGCTTTGGAATATCTAATTGTTGCTTCTTAGGGTTTTCGATAGATTTCCTTGGCTTAGGTTCCTTAACTGCCTTAGGAATATCCGGTTGTAACTCTTTTGGAACCATTCCTTTCGCATCTGGACTGGCTTTTGGTGTAATAGATGGAGTTGAAACGGTATCGTTGTTATTCACATTAATCTCTTGAGCTTCAACAGCAGATTCAGCTGTTGGTCTGTAAATACCCAACCCAGATGTCTTATTATTTAGAGGTGGTAGAGTTGGCAACTCTGCCTTCTTAATATTACGTTTTTCTTCTTCAATATCTTCCTTTGAATTGTCTCGACTTTTGTTATATCTATCTGCATAATTCAACTTCATAGCTTGCTTTGACTCTGATTCATCGACATCCTTGTTGTTGTCATATAACTTATCGTCAGTTGAACTATCACCAGTATGTTCAGCTTCTTCATTAACAGTTTCAAACAGGAATTCTGAATCCTTATCAGCACTTTGCGGAGTTGGTGTGCTCTGTAGAATTTCGTCGTTTTCTGGGTTCTTCAAGATATCGACCAAGTTAGTAAATGATTGCCTTGTTGAGTACATAGACAAGACAGACAATCTTCTGTTGGATTCACTAAAGTTTCTTGACTTTCTAGTAAACTGTGGTACCTTGACTTCTGAAATTTTTCTAACCTCGGTATTGTTACTATGAACTCTTAGCGGAGCAGTAGCAATAGCATTCTTTGGTAATGTCTGTGTAACGTAAGAATTAGCAGAAGCCACACGGTCTTTGATCTCCCTTTGTCTTTGTTCAACCTTCTTCTTTGTGTTATCTAATTCACCATGAATATCGAAATTAGAACCCAAGAATTTCGATCTTCTTATAGTCTCAAGAATCATCTTCTCTGTCTTTAATCTTTCAGTAACAGTGCCTTGATTAAGTTCTTCTGGAGCATAGCTAGATGACTCAGCTGGTTCTTCTTCAATGGTCGAGGTTGGGAAACTGTCACTAATAGGAGATTTTTCAGTAAAGAACAAACCAGGGTCTAATCTGGATTTTGGTCTCGTCTGTAATGAATAATTGCGTTGACGTGATGATTCATCCTTTGTTCTCATTTGTTCATCCTTAGCCAACGGGGCAGACACTGATCGAAATTCCGGTTCGGTCGGAGATGGCCCTGCTTTCATATCATCAAGGTCCTTCTTTAATAATTTAATCTCTTCCTCCATTTGTCTTTGTTGATCCAATTTTTCGAGTTCAATTCTTTCAGCTTCTTGTAATTTTTTCAACTCTTCTTCTTGACGCTTACGAGCCTCTCTAGCTTCACGTTCTTTAGCTTCCTTGACCTTACGGGCCAATTCAGCTTTTTCTTTTCTAATTTGTTCATATTTCTCATGTTCAAAGATTTCATCGATCAACGTAGCAAAATCCGAACTTGTTCTTTTTGTCTCCTTTTCAATGTATTCCCAATCGTCATCTTCAGCCAATTTTGCATAAGTAGCAATTAATTTAGTTGTGATAGATCCACGTTTCATGTTTGGCATAAACGATAATCTCTTTGAAGAACGAGATGCACGTTTAGAGTTTCTTGATTGATGAATTCCAACTTGTTCAGGGTGAATAGAGGTCCTCTTTGAGACAAGTTGATTATGATATCTTGACGCTGGAGTTGGTGAAGAGTTTATATTATTTGAAATCATTGACATTCTTTTATTGATGGAGAGTCTCTTTGATGAGTTTGTCTTTGGTGTTGTATTTATAGAACTTGATGGGGTTTTGTGGACTACTGACGATAGTCTATTATATGATGCTGGCTTCTTATGTGATGAGGCAACACTGATCATGGAGATTCTATTCTTTTTACGTTGTGGAGTTGATGTAGTTTTCTTATTTGGGGAGGTTGTTGCTGCTGATTTATTTGAAATTGATTGTCTCTTCTTTAATTGTTCATTCTTTAGAAGTTCTTGCTCTGTGTCTCTCTTAAAACGAGATAACAATGCGTAAAGGGTCTTTTCAGCATTTGCGCCAGGTTCCTTTAATCTCTTTACAATCTCCTTAGAATCCCTACCATGCCATAGAACTACTAAGTTTTGTAAAATTGAATCATCAATAGTGGAGTTATTTTCAGATAATGGATTCAAATAAGTATCCTCACGGGGTAAGTTTCTAATAGATTTTGAATCCTTGATACTTGGGTATTTTTGTAGCAATGGATGTTTAAGAATATCTCTAGCTTTAATTCTTTGTTCTGGGTTAACAACTAAAAGTTGTCTCAAAAGGTCCTGAGCCTCATTAGAGATCTCCTCATTACCAGGCATCTCAAATTGACCACTTTGAACCTTTAATAGTAAATTTCTAATATTACCATCGTCCTCATCAAAGGGTAATCTACCTGTAAGTAACGCGAATAGGATGACACCACATGACCAAATATCACTAGCGAACCCATGATATGGAACCCCTGAGACAATCTCAGGTGCGGCATAATGAGGAGACCCACATGAGGTTTCTAGTAATTTATCTTCTGTTTCAAGGGCAGCCATACCAAAATCGGCGATCTTGATATTAAATTTGTGATCCAAGAGCAGATTCTCGGGTTTAAGGTCTCTGTGAACAATACCTAGTGCATGACAATAAGAAATACCTATGATTATTTGTCTAAAGAATGTGATTGCTTCGTTCTCTGGAAGTGGACCACGTTCGACTAGCAAATTGAACAATTCACCTTTCTCTGCGTACTCTAGTACCATATATAGGTTTGAGTTTGTCTCCCAAACGTCATATAGACGAAGAACGTTTGGATGGTTTAATAATTTCATGATAATAATTTCTCTCTCGATACCGTAAGGTAGAGAATCTGGAGTAGAGGAAGCGACAATTGAGTTTGCCGAGTTGTTTGCATTATTGAACACGGATTTTGATATTATCTTGATGGCAGCTTGTTGACCAGTTGTCTTATTATGTGCTAATTGGACTTTCCCAGTAGAACCCAAGCCTAAGGTTTGGCCAAGTTTCCATGGACCTATTTGGTCACCTTTAATTGAGGGGACACTGTTAGCTATCATTGAGTTTGATTAAATTGGGGGGGCTGAGGAGAAGGTTTCAGGATTTAAATAAAGTGAAGGAAAGAAATAGAGAAGTTTCTTAAGAGAGTAAGTAATGTTAAAAGGAAGACGCGATAATTCATATTCCATCTCAAGAGGTTAAAATTAAAAAAAAAAAATCACTGACGCGAAAGTGGAAAAAAAAAAAAATCCGTTTCTAAGAAAAAGGAGAGAAAGTAAGAAAGACTATCAAATAATTAAGTGAGACACGTCAAGTAATATTTCCCGAATGGGTAAATGGTTTTGGTGTCCCAAACATAAAGATTCAAATGGGTATTATCGATCTCAGCAAAATAATATACTATTCTACTATACAGTTACATAGTGTGTGTTTGTGCGTGCGTGCGTGAAGGAATATGGCCCTAGTTTAATAAGCACCACCGATTTGTTCTCTGTGGGCTTCGATGATATCGTTGTCTTCCATTTCCAAATCGTCTGGGGTTTGGTCTGCTTGAATTCTGATACCGTCATATAGGAATCTTAGAGAATCCATTTCCTTACCTTGTCTCTTTGCGAAAGCTTCCATTAGTCTTCTTAGAGGAGTAGTTCTCTTGATCTTGAAAAAGATCTCAGAGGACCCGTCAGAGACCTTTAAATTGATGTGTGTTTCGGTCTTGACATCCGGTTTGACATCAGGCTTAACATCTGGAGTACTTGTGTTTTCTGGAACGTCGGACATGTCTTAAATCTCTGTATATGAGGGTATTAGTGAGTCTCTGTAAGAGTATCTTTCTTGTTTCCTAACATATTTACCACGCAATGTTTATTATGTGATCCTTTTTTTTTCTTTCTTTCTTTCTTCCCACCACCGAAATTTCAAAATCCAAAGTTCGTGTCGTGAATAATGATACAAAACATAATATACAACCGGGTAACAGAACTGCACAATCTTTGACTGAGTGCAAACTGGTCAGCGGAGATGCACCCCCGCTGAAAAGTGCGGCAATACACCTCCGAAGGGAACAAAAAGGGGGGGGGGGAAAGACCTCCGCAGGTGTGGAGACAGATCCCCGCCCACCCACACCCCGCATACTATCCGCCACGAAGGGCTCTGTTTTCACCAAACAACTGCGTCATGCGTTTCCAGATAAGCGCTTCGATAAATTGCTTTTCCATCGTGGGGACACTCTTTGGCCTGCGGAATCCTCGTGCAATAGCCAATAGGAACATTCTACGCTGTATATCCATCCTTCCTCGGAACCACATCCCGGAACTGATAATTCCCAGTTCGACACACAAAATTTCAAAGAGATGCGCTCTTCTTTCACCGCAATTGCTTTTCTCTGTATGGCAAATCTCTGCTGGGGTCTTCTAATTTTCTTTTTTTTTTTTTGCTAATCTGACATATTTCAACTCGAACCACAAACGATGAAACCCTCAAAGTAGCCTGATTAATTTCTCTCCTGTTTTTTATCCCTGCACTCATTTCTCTACCTCCCCTCCCATCCCTTCTCGAAATATTCTTGACATATTCAAACTATATATACCATCTAGCATAATTTATTCATTCAGTACTCATCATTTTTTCCCTTCCAAAAACTCATCTCATAGGTAAAATAAGAAAAAAAAAAATTTTTTTAAACGCAAATAAAATAGTAATCATCTCCATACATACTCTTCTATTTTTGCTAACATTCTTATAATGAAATTCTTTGGCAATAAGGATAATAATAATAATAATAATATTAATAATAATAATCACAATAACCATACAGAGACTTCCTCAAGTGCTTCTACTAATGAAGATGATCACATACCACAATATAAAAGACAGATAGAATCCTCTTCCAAATCCCAAGATATTAAATTAACAGATATAGAAAAGGCTGCTTCTTCCTCTCTCAAACATGCAGAGAATGAAAATATAGTAGAATATTTTAACGATGATCAAGATATAATACACCGTCATTCAGAAAAGGATGATATAGACACACCATTACCGGAAAAGAAATACCGTATCACTCAACCACATTTACGTAAATTCATAGATTCCTTCAAGAGAGCAGAACAACCACAACAGCGTCATCCCAATGACCTTGAAAATGAACTGAATGCCACAATGTCCCCAATGTCTATTCCAATGTTTAACGATGATGGAACCCCCATAAAGGAGGATAATGCAGAATTAAAGACTACAATCAAGCCTCGTCATGTTCTAATGATGTCCCTGGGTACAGGTATCGGTACAGGTTTACTTGTCGGTAACGCTAAGGCTCTTCATAATGCGGGTCCTGCAGGTTTAGTAATCGGGTTTGCTATCATGGGTTCATGTCTATATTGTATCATTCAGGCCTGTGGTGAATTAGCCGTTTGTTACTCAGGTTTACCAGGTAATTTCAACGCTTATCCAAGTTTTTTGGTAGATAGAGCATTTGGTTTCAGTGTCGCTTGGGTATACTGTATCCAATGGCTATGTGTTAGTCCCCTAGAATTAGTTACAGCATCAATGACTATCAAATATTGGACAACAAAGGTTAATCCAGATATCTTTGTTGTAATATTTTACGTCTTAATTATTGTAATTAATATCTTTGGTGCTAGAGGGTACGCTGAAGCTGAATTCTTCTTTAACACATGTAAGATTCTGATGATTACTGGGTTTTTCATTTTGGGTATCATTATAAACTGTGGTGGTGCCGGTAAGGATGGTTATATCGGTGCCAAATATTGGCATAATCCAGGTGCGTTTAAAGGTGATAGAGCCATTGATCATTTTAAAGGTATCATGGCTACTTTCGTTAATGCTGCCTTCGCATTTGGTGCCTCTGAATTCATCTCCATCACTGCATCTGAACAATCAAATCCAAGAAGAGCCATTCCAAGAGCCGCTAAGACAATGATTTACAGAATCTTGTTTGTTTTCTTAACCTCTATTACTCTATTAGGGTTCTTGGTTCCATATGATTCCCCTCAATTGATGGGCTCTTCTAGTTCAACTCTAAAGGCATCTCCATACGTCGTCGCCGTTGCATCTCATGGTGTTCGTGTGGTTCCACATTTCATTAACGCTGTCATCTTATTAAGTGTTTTATCTGTTGGTAACTCTGCTTTCTATTCTTCTTCACGTCTATTACTTTCTTTATCTCAACAAGGTTACGCTCCAAAGATTTTTGATTACATCGACAGAGAAGGTCGTCCAGCTATCGCCATGATTTGTTCTGCTTTATTCGGGGTCATTGCATTCTGTGCTGCTTCACCTAAGGAAGAACAAGTATTTACATGGTTGTTAGCTATCTCGGGTTTATCTCAATTATTCACATGGATCTCCATTTGTTTCTCTCACATTCGTTTCAGAAGAGCTATGATAGTTCAAGGTAGATCTTTAGGTGAAATAGGTTATCGTTCCCAAGTCGGTATCTGGGGTTCATGGTACGCTGCCATCATGATGATCCTAGCGTTAGTCGCACAATTTTGGGTCGCTTTAACCCCATTCGATAGTGATAAGAGAGTCGATGCTCAAAATTTCTTTGAAAATTATTTGGCTATGCCTATCTTGATAGTTTTCTATTTTGGTTACAAAATTTGGAAACGTGAATGGAGATTATTCATCCCAGCGGATAAGATTGATCTTATCAGTCATAGAAAGATCTTTGATGAAGATTTGTTAAAACAAGAGGAAGAAGAGTTAAGAGAGAAATTGAACAATGGTCCTTATTGGAAAAAGGTCGTCAATTTCTTATTCTAATGAATATACAATTACATAAAATATAAATAATCTTAAAAACATTAAAAAATTTACTATCATCTCAAGGATACCTAGAGACTCCATTAGTTCATATTAAGAATTTATCTTTGAATATATAATATTATATACAGTGTTTACAATGTGTAAAACAAAAATAAAACGAGTATGCACAATTATATCGTTCTCTCCTTCCAGATAACATCTGAACTTCCTTTCAACTTCTTATTCTCGAGCGCTTCCCTCTTGTACCATTCCTGAACCTTAACGGGGTCATTACCATTAAACATACAGAACTTTAACTTATCCAAATGCTTCTCACATGAATTCAACTTCCCATACCTATAGTAATTTCTAAATTGACCACCTAGTGAGTAGCAAGATGTAAGCCTATCAAAGGCTTCCATGCAACTCATAGTCGTTGGATATTTGGGATTAGACATTTCTCTGTCTCAGCTAGCTCACGTTTACACTTAGTAATCAGCTATCAATTTACATGCGATTTTTTTTTCTTTCTAATCAATTTACGGACGAAAAAATTGTGGAAAGGGAATTCCAGTTTATCCTTATTTAAATCTCAATTACATTCCAAAACATCTGATGATTCAATTAACTCCACAAATTCAATTTATTCTAGCTATATTTGGAATAATAGTATACTTTCAACACAAAAACAAAAACAAACGCATAATGGTCTCTCAAGAAACAATCGAAAAGGTCAAGAAATTGACTCAAGAATCTCCAGTCTTTATCGCTTCCAAGACTTTCTGTCCATACTGCAGAGCCACCAAGCAAACCATCTTTGACGAATTGAACATTCCAAAATCTGATGTTGTTGTCCTTGAGTTAGATGAAAGAGACGATGGCGCTGAAATTCAAGAGGCTTTATTCGAAATTACTGGCCAAAGGACTGTTCCAAACATCTTTATTGACAAGGAATTCATCGGTGGTAACAGTGATTTACAAAAAATGAACCAATCAGGTCAATTGAAGCCATTATTAGCTAAGGCTGTCAAGTTATAAGATGTGTATTGTTGTTTATATTTTATAAGATCTAAATACCTTTATCTTCTATAGTACTTTCAAATGCAGAGTGAGCATCCGGAAACCATTTAGAACCACCGAATTCGGTCTGTGGAGCTAAATCCTTCTTTGCTCTTCTA
Source organism: Jamesozyma jinghongensis (assembly GCA_030572895.1). NCBI lineage: Eukaryota > Fungi > Ascomycota > Saccharomycetes > Saccharomycetales > Saccharomycetaceae > Jamesozyma > Jamesozyma jinghongensis. The sequence goes on from JAJMCG010000041.1 coordinate 15,662, forward strand.
GAATAATTGTTATTATTATTATTATTATTATTATTATTATTGACGGCCCTCATAGTGATTGAGTAAGTCATTGGTAAGACCTTAGGTTCCTCTTTACTACGTTCAAGGAAATCATGAGCTCTTCTTTCAATTTTAGCTAAATCATCCATTCCAAATTGCTTTCTGAAGTTAATATCACACATGTACATTAATAATTTTAATGTATAATGAGCATCATTACCAGCGTTATGAAGGAATGCATGAGGTAAACCATATAATCTCAGTAATTTACCAAGACTGCACCCCACTGAACCGAAACAATGAGTATAAAGTTTCATAGTATCCAAGACATACGGTATCGATGTATTGTTCTTCATATCAAGGGTTCTATTTAGGGTCTCAATACTTGGAATTTTAACACCAATCTTTTGTAACCATTTAATATCACCATCGATATTATGACCTACATAGGCACGATTCCAATCCCCGCATTCATCATTATTTGGTACCATATAGTAATTAATTAAAGCTTGGATAAATTCAACACATTGGTTTAAGGGTAAGACTAAACTTTGACCCAATATATAGCATTCCTTCATATCACAAACCCAATTACCATTTCTTAAAGAAAGTGCTTCAGATATTATCAAATGATAATTTCTTGTGATTGGCACCAATGAGTTAATATTCTCTCTAGGATCATAAATAGACACACCAATCTCCGTGATGACATTGTTATCCTTTTCATATGCCTCAATATCAAACGAAAATGCAATTGTGGATCTTGAGGCCATTAACCTTATACTATTGCATAGATAATCAAAATTTGATGTCCCTGGATTAGCATATACAGTTGGGTAATGAGTTTCCTTAAGAGATCTAAGCTTTGCCGAGTAATCGACTTCAATACTATGCTTCTTTGGATCATCTTCTTTTTTTACTCGATTCTTGAGATCCGGAATATACTTATACTTCTTTAGCCATTCATTATCAAAATTTAAGATCTTTTCATTTAGGATCCCCGTACTCTTTTTATTTATAACCTTATAGTCAATTGCAATCTTACCAAGATAGTTTTCAATCACATCAGTCAAAGATTTACTTTGTGAGTATCTCACTTGATCCAGTTCTTTAAAATAAGGGTACTCTTCAATCCAAGATTGTCCACCTTGAGCCAATTTATTCGAAATCTTTGTTGTTGCAGCTTTATACATTGCCATACCATGTCTACAATCTTTTGGCAGATCTCTCACATGGAGAATCTTATCCCTGATTCTAGCTGCATTATTATTAGGTTTGTATGCACCCCCATAGTTTCTTCTTACTGCGTTCTTTGGGTTGAATTTGCCCACCATTGTCAATCTGCTGAGGGATTGTTTCATCTGATTTATTCGTGAGTGAGGGCATTACCCAATAATTAGCAAAATAAAAATATAAAATTTTCCAAAAGCGCAATAATAAAGACCGGACAATATTTGGGCATTAATTCTTGACACCATTACTTATAATATGTATCAAATAATAAAGTGGTCAACAATACAGGATATTATTGAATTAGGGAGATAGAAGATGACTTCGGGGAATAGTTCTAACGAAATGAGGGAGAGTGGAGATGATAATCATATTGTATTCAAGCCTGCTCCAATCCCGACTACTTCGCCTTGGAAAGCTGTTAATTCCAAGATCGAATCTACTAATATAGAAGTGTTAGCTAAGGAAGGTGAGAGAATAAGAAGGGAGAAGCACAGGAGCGATGTGACAGGAAAGAAAGTTGGTTCTGTGGACAATAGCACTGTGTCCAATAAGTCCGATGGGGGTAGAAGGTTTAACAAGAGCAGACCGAATAGTGGCAGTAATAATCGAAGGGGACGAAATGGCGGTAGTAGATCTAACAGTTCTACTTCTCGCAATGAGAATGAGAAGGGGTCACAAAAAGGTGGTACCAATAATTATCAAAATTATAACAAGAAGTTTGGATGGGCTAGGGGCCCACAAGGAGAAAGTAATCCAGGGCAAATGGCAACACAAAGACGGAATCATTACAATGAGGGATCCCAATTTTTACCACAATATATGAATTATACGCATTCATATTCGTACTATCAACAACCTTATATCCCACAATACTACGACACTGTTGTTCCTAATCCACATGTGCAGATCTCCGTGGGGAACTTAGTACGTCAAATCGAGTATTATTTAAGCAAGGACAACCTTGTGAGGGACACTTACCTCAGGTCTCAATTCTCAAAGGATGGGTACTTGCCAATGCATTTAATTGCCAAGTTCCATCGAATGGTGTTTATGTCTGGGGGTGATTCAAGTTTAATACTTGCTGCATTGAGAGAGATTCTTCATAGAAATGCCGATATCGAGGTTGCTAGGGGAAAACCGTACGTTACTGATGAGAATGAGACACCGACTGAATTGGATCAATATTTTATTCGCTCGAGGAGCCAATGGGAGGAGTATATGCCTAAAAACGTAACTATGGATGTAGAGATCTATAGAGTGTTGGATAGGGATGAGTTGGATGATTTTCAAATATATTCACACATGTAAATAGTGCTAGATATATGCGGCCGTTAGCACAGTTATGCGCTGCGTTTCGCGCTAGTATAAATTAGTAAGCTAAGTATACACTTCATATATGCAAATGAGCTAGTATAGACTAGTTGTATACACCAATAATATTCTATAGTATTTCTGGGCGAAACCAATAGATCATTTATTCTCTGAGATTAGATATACTAACTGACACATAGTTTCCCATATGTTTCCAATTCGTTTCCAACTTCCAATTTTGTTCCAAAATCTACAAAACAATCGATTCTGGAGTTTTCTCCAGACATTATTTTGACATAATGTGTGGGTGCAGGCAGTAAAAAGTCAAGATTTATTTGTTATACAGTTTGTGTCATATATAATATAGTATAGTATATAGGATTTAAGCATTCATTATTCGTAAAATGGGGAGAAAACCAGGTAGTCTAAGCGATCAATGCGCATAGTGCGGCACCGACACCTGAACCATCCTTGGCTAGTCTTAGATGGACTTTCCTTTCTCCGTCGGGGCCCACAGGACCGATAGCTAGAGCTTCTCTCATCATTGCTTTGTAGCCTGGATAGAACTCGATGACTGAACCGTCGTATCCGACATCAACTTCACCGTGATACCTTGTATTTAGAGCCTTTGTCTTTATTAGGATAGCAGCAATTGGGACAGAAGCCAAATATGCGGATCTCTTTGAGATAGCACGGACAAACATTTGGATGACTTTTCTTTCACCTAGTGTCGTTGGTAGTCTCAAACTTTGTAAAAAGGATAATTCAGTTTCTCTTAAAGTCGTAGTATCATCGATCTCAATACGTGCTAGGACTTCACTAGATAATTGGAATGGAGTCCTGACTCTGTAAGGTAATTGATCGAATTTACTGAATTGGGTCAAGATCATCTTCTTTTCGTGTAAGTCAACTAGGATACAACGTAGGATTTCTCCTAGGAACATTCCTGAGACTCTTTTCTCAAAACATTGACCTCTTGTTGGAGACAATTTGTCAATGATATTGTCATACTGGGTGGTTGGCAACACTTTCAAATCGTTATCGAAAGAACCCCATTCGAGATTAATACACATTTGAGCCTTTCCCTCATGGATAAATTTTTCTCTAACAAAATCCGGTAATTTAGTGATATTCTCAATTTCCTCCATGTAACAACCATTAGTACCTGAGCCAAAGATGCATCCAATGACTGGTTCACAAATTTCCCCGGAATCAAAGGAATTGGCACTCCCTGAGACATAACAATGACTCAAGAATGTACCGACGGTGTCGTTTGTCAATGCAACAACGTTCACCATATTCAACCCAACATTCACTAATTGTTCTTGATATAATTGCACCACATCTCTACCAACCGTATCCTCGATATTAAACCCTTTTGTCCATCTAATAAGGGTCCCGCTATTTAATGATTCTTGATCCACTGGGTACGAAAATACGAACCCCAATTTCAATGGATCAGCCATCCCTTCCTCGGTTGCCACCAACATCTCTGGATGATACTTGGTTAAAAATACTTTTGTACGTCTGGCAATAAAACTAAACAGATCATCACTTGTAACACCATCATCTTCACTCAAATATTCAGGGATCCTACTCTTTAACTGTTCCACTTCAAACGTATGATCCCCATTTAATTTCACCGAACAGACCCTAAAATTAGTTGCACCCAACGATGCCGCTAAAAACAACCCTTTCTCTGTTCCATTTGGTTTCCCAGTCACGTATGATGGGATCATAGAAAGCCCCATTGAGTTTGTATTCTGTTCTGCGTCTTCTGTGTTAGCGAGTCCCGTTTCCATCTGCGAAATGAAATAATGCGTGAGACATTTGAGATCCTCGGGAGTCAACTTGAATGAATCACAGATCCGAGCAGCCTCTGCTTGTAGTTGCACATCTTGCTTGTTATGCCATTGTTCAAAGGACATTTTGATTGTTTGTGTAGGATCGTTCTTGGATTGATGTACCATATTTGTTTGTGATTGTGTTTATCTTTATATGTGTGATAGCCCCTCCCTCACCCCGCAAAAACAGACAAATAAGGGATGTAAGAAGATGCACTTGTATAGAGTAAGCATTAGAATTTGGTAAGCAATGATGAGAATAGAGTAGAGTAGAGTAGATTAGGTTAGATTAGATGATACTCGGTGAATAGGGTGTGTTGAATTCGACAGATGGGGGGAATGGGTGGCAAAAATGAGTGCTTGCGGTAGTGCAGGGTGATATCCCCGTATTGCATCTTGTATACTGTAAATGGTACTTTATTATACCGTGGATGTAGTTTTTTGTAGTTGCGGGATCATTTCAAGCAGACTGTTATTCCTCAGATGTGGGTTCCTAGTAGATGGGTATCTATACAATAGTATCTACGTGTCTGTGCATGTGTAGTGATGCACTTCTATGCGAAGATATCCTTTTTCCAGACACATATTACCAGTAACTAGCTATTCTATCCAACACAGGTGATTCACATGGTACCCATCGAGGTATTTATGGTTGTCTATAGTCGCTGTGTAATTACAACGTTTATTATTTCGAGGAAATAAACTGACCTTGGTAATGTATGAGATACTGGTATATGAACATAATATCATGAAATATGCCTTTTTCCAAACAGCCATCATAATGATACCAGCAGCTGGTGCTACCCTTGTGTATAAAGGGGTATTCATTTACCAAAATAACTAGCAATACAAAAGAACTACACATAAATTAATAAACTTGCTTAAGAATATTTTGAAGATGCTTAATATTCCAATAAACAAGTTCCAAAAATTAAAAAGTGGCCACACACTACCACAGAAAATCCTTGTACCAAATATACTAGTTACATCAGGGTCTCTCTGAAAACTATCTTTAGAATTGTTTAGAGATATTCAATGACTGTGTGGTGTTGGTCAATTTTACCACCATTGTAAACAGCAAACTGTGACACACAAGAATTTTATTGCATAAATGTTGTGCGGATTTGAATCTTTAATTACCACTGTCTGTCTCTATGACATACTGTGTGGTGAAAGTATATCCTGTGCAAATCATGAGACGAACTTCTAAAATTATAATAGTACACACAATTATTAATGATTTCATAGACCACTTGGGCAAATTTATAAATTATTGATACATAAACCATTAATTACTGAAAGATCGCCTTAATTGAGTAATGCAGCTTACAAAATAAATGCACTAAAACCTGTTGTGGCCTATCGCCTAGCAACATTATCTTGGTAAAGTGCAATTTTATTAAGAAATTATTAATTAACTATGCAATTGCAATATACAGGTTCTGATGATGTACTGATATTTTGTCCAATCCATTTTTGAAACTATTTGTTTTACGGTACCTTACATGATCCAAAGTATGGCCAACACCATTCCAAAAAGAACAACACCCATACTCGATAAATCCATGATATTAAAAGCAAATGCATTCTTTTATGGGTCTGTAAATTCGCAATAATTTCTTGAGGAGCTAGATTATCGTCAAATCTGTAGCCTCAAAGTCTACGCCTTAACGTAGATAATGCACACGCTTAGACACAAAAACCATACAAGTATATAATCAGATAATATTTTATACACATATTTATATACTATATTTGATTACTATTTGATTACTATTTACTCAAAATACAAGTATCAGATAGATTTGACAAATATATCACTTTAAACGGCTCGCGCTTTTTGAACATTAATATATCTATATACTAATTATTCGAGGCAATCATGTTCAATAATCACTCTTGTAGAACCAAACGGCTTCCCCGAAATAGATGTTTAGAATAGCCAAAAATTTAGTCAAGACATTAGAACAAAGTGTTCAGGATAGTCTTTCCCTTGCACAGGATTCAAATCAATTGGATGCTTTCTTCCAATCTATCCCACCAAATCTACTCACCACACAATTTCACCAACAGGAAGCACTCCCATCAAACTTTAATGAAACCCTCTCAGGGCTAAGAATTGTATGGGTAGATGAATTGCAGTTACAATTACAATCATTCTTTGATTACATAGTCGGTATCAACGATAACCCACTTCCATTAATTAACAACCAACATGGTTATTACTATCCAGACTACAACACTATAATTTCTATATTTAATAATACAGCCGCTGCTGGACCATCGCAATCCATAAAGTTAAATGTTTGGTCCGCAAAGGGTGGTGTCTACAGAGACGTTTACATTCAACTCACTCCAAAGAATGAGAGTCAATTAGAAGACGTTTCCATTTCAACTACGACAACTACTCCATCCTTTGAGAAATTGGGCTTCAAAGTACAATGGACGCCACTAGTCGCTGCTACATACACATACCACATCTTACAATTAAATATTCAAGGTGGTCCAGCCGCATTGGCAAGCTTGATCCCAGATGAGGACTATATTATTGGCTGTCAGGATGGGTTACTTGCTACAGGTGGTGAGACCCTCCTTCAAGATATCGTTAGATCTCGTGCCAACCATGAGTTGGTACTATATGTTTACAACAAGGTATCTGATGGTGTCAGACCAGTTAGTGTTAGAATAGGACCTGATGGAAGACTAGGTTGTGGTGTCGGTTATGGTTTCCTACATCGTATACCTACCGTGAAACAGGACACGATACCTGAGCCACAAGTCCAGGACTCAGAGGATGCGTTTGTGCCTGGGATCATCACTGGACCACCTCCACGTTCTGGCAAGAAGAAAAAAGTGACCGCTGAAGCTAATATGAGTGAATACTTTAGCGAGGGGAAGGATGCTTCGCCTAATGTAAGTACTAAATCAAGTGTACCACCACCTCCTGTCTCTGGTAAGAACTAGTTCGGCAACACTGCATCGTTTCTATCATTTTGTATAATATAGTTGTAGATAGTTGTATATAGCTCGTATATACGAAAATTTTTCACGCGTATCATATAATATATAAGAGAATATGAATAATATATGCAAAAGTTACAGTCAAAGTAGAGATTAGTAAATATGCGTCTATCAACCATTGCGACCCTCTTTTCATGCATTGCAGTTTCACACGCAGCAGACAAGCCTATTGAAGTTGAAGCTCCCGAGCTTAGCTTGCAGTTCGCTGACAGTGGTGTTTTAACCATTCCAAATGCATTTATTGAATCACTAACTCTAGATAATTTCACAGCCTACATTAAAGCCAACAATTTAATCCTTGGTGAATTTGCTACATCCGATTCCTTCCATTCACGCATTATGTTACCAGAACTTGCCAAAGCAGCAAGATCTTTAAAGGAAAAGGGCATCTCTACTTTCCAAATTGACTGTGGATTGGATGGTCCATTATGTAACCAATTAGATATCAAATTCTACCCATCCCTACGTTTGTTTCGTGACCATCGTATGGTTCCTACCATTGAGTTTCGTGGTGACAAAACGGAGGAGGCAATTTTAGAGCATGTCCTGGGTTATTTGGACACCTCTGTCAAGGTAATGACCTCCCATGAACAAATTGATAAACTATACTTGAACGAATTTTTACAGGACCCAGTTGTCGTTAGTTATGCAAATTTGACTGGGGAGGCCAATACCACTTTCTATGCAGCTGCTAAGGAGTTATCAAGCTCACATAAATTTTTGACATTAGCTAATGATGTCGATGCAAGGACTAAGGATAAGATTATCCTTTATATTCCAAATAATGAAATGACAAAAACTTTAGTTAGAGATGACATGATTATCTTGGAGAGCGAGAGAGCCCTAGGTTTTGTGTTTAACGGTGAAATGGACGTTGAGGAATTTATCACTTGGTGCAGATTGACAATCTTACCTTATTTTGCTGATGCAACGGTAGATTTGTTTAGAAAGTATGTTGAAACTGGGTTACCAATTGCGTTTTATTTCTATATCGTGCCACAGGAATTAGAAGCTTTCACTCCTTTATTTACTGAATTAGGCCACAAATACAGAGGTAAAATGAACTTCGTTGGTATGAATGCTTTGTTATTCCATGCGCATACTGATTTCTTAAACGTTAGAAAGCAATTCCCATTGTTTGCTATTCATGACTTAAAGCATAATTTGAAATATTCATTACCTCAAATGACTGAAGAAGAATACATGGCCCAGACTGAATTAACTGAAATTGATCCAATTGCTGCTAGAGAATTAGTTGAACAATTCATTGCTGGCACTGCCCAACCAAACGTTAAGTCACAACCAATCCCAGATCACCAGGATACCAATGTTACTGTTATCGTCGGTGAAAACCATGATCTTATGGTTCGTAACAAGGACAAGGATGTCTTAGTATTATACTATGCTAGCTGGGATTCTCAAAGTTCAAGAATTACTCCATTATATAATGAAATGGCTAATATATTTGCTGCCGATGACGAATACAGGGAAAAGATTATGCTTTTACAAGTCGAAGCCACCGAGAATGATATCGTTAGTTTCCCAGTTACTTCATACCCAACGGTAGCTATTTACCCAGCTGGTAGCTCAGATAAACCAATTGTTTTTGATCATCCATTGCTGAAATATGAGTTATTGCAATTTATCCAAGATATGGGTACTAACCATATAAATGGTAAAGCTGCCTATAAGAGACATACTGATCTTTGGGACACAGAGAACGACGTTATTGATGTTGCTGCGATGATTCCAAAAGAGGACATCATTAACGAACGAGCAGAAATCAACGAGATCCCGGAACATGTTGAAGAAATAATTGAGGAACAAGAACAAGATAGTGTTCTCGCTGATGATCATGCTCATGATGAATTATAAACGAACTTCATAGAGATAGATAGACTACTTATTTAAAGAACAGTATCATAATATATTACCCGGATGCGCATTGAACACGTATGTTCTGAAAATCTATATATTAAGACTTTCGAAAAGATTGCCCCTAGATGAATAACCGAAACTAAGTCAAGTACAACGAACACATACGATGCAATTCTCTAAATTATTATTAGCCACTTTTGTTACCTCTGCCATGGCTGGTTCTTTAACTGACCTTGAGATTGATATCACAAAGAGAATATCACCTGAAAAATGTACCGTCAAGGCAGCTAAGGGTGATTTAGTCAAGGTTCATTATACTGGTAGATTCCTGGATTCTGGTGAAGTATTTGACTCCAGTCTTGATAGAGATATTCCAATTGACTTTAGATTGGGGACTGGTCAAGTCATTGAAGGTTGGGACAAGGGTCTCCTTGGCATGTGCGTCGGCGAAGAGAGAATCATTAACATCCCATCTTCTATGGCCTACGGTGTTAGAGGGATCCCAGGTGTTATCCCACCTGATTCCGATATGTCCTTCTATGTTAAGTTAATTGATGCTACTGCTTAAGTATGCTATATACGTATATATTCAATTATGAAAAAAAATTATAAATGGTCTATGTCTATTCTGCTGTCATTTCTCCCTTGGCTTTGCTACTTCTTTGTGGAAAACATACGTTGCGTCGATGGTTTTAAGTGATCAAAGAAGTCTTGAAAGAAATCCTCGAAGGAATTAAATTGATCAACGTCGGGAATGGAGAATGGTGTTTTATTGGATTCGCTGGTGTTTGTACTGCTTCTAACGTCATTAGAAGGTTTAATAGCAGGTTTGACTCCAATCGGACATGTATTTGGACTGGGTATACTACCAGGTGTTACGGCCGATTGTAACACTGGACCGGTCGTTGGTGTAGCATTTAGCAACTGGGAAGAACCGACCAGACGTTCAATTGGATTTACACTGATAGCTGGCAGCGCAGGTGTTGAACTTGGATTAGGTATCGATGCTGATGAAGGAACAGAGATTGGAATATGTGCAAGTGGCTGAGCATAGGGTCCCATATTGACACGACTCTTACTCGTAGTAATGATATACTTGATGATTTTACCGACATTATCTGTAACTTCATTCAACTTTTCACCAATCGTATTTAAATGCCAATAGACTCTTGTACATATGCTTAGCACTTGTTGTTTTTCAAATGGTTCAAACCAATGTAAATAATCACTTAGAGTTAGACATGCATAGATCATTTCATTGGTGGTCAATATTGGTGCACCTCTAATTAAGGATGGTGGTAACCTTAAAAACCCATTCAATAAAGAAAATGCATGCTCTTTCATGGTATGAATCACACATTGAAGGAACAACTCATGATTTTTTATTCTTTCAAGAAATTCGGTCAGAAACGATCTACAGATCATAATATGATAATAATCAAAAGTGAACAACAAAACACCTCCGCCATCCTTGCTTAACAATTCTTCCCAATTCTTTAACCAATAATCCAATTCAGGAAATACCAATTTTCTTTTTTTGTCTTTAGTATCTTTCAAAAATATTTGCAAAACATTTTGGAAAAACCTTTCGAAATCGGTAAAGATACTCGTGACAATATCACCAAGATTAATTTCACTTATCTTAATATCATCCCCAAAGTTTGCTTGGGGGAATTTAGCAACTAAATTATTGAATTCCTTTAACATTTCATCTTGTTTAATCATAGATCCATATGTTATTGAATATTGTAAATGACATGCACTCAACGAATTAAGAACTCTCAGATGATATAAATCTTTCGCATTGTATTCTTCCTTGATTAAAACTCTCTCTCTAATTTTGTAAAAATCAACGTTATTTACTAAGCTAAATAACGCAAAATTAGCTAAAACCAATGCATTAAATTTCAGTTGTCTATGTCTCTTCGCCTTTTTTGAAATGTTAAACATACAACAGTACAGTATTGCCTCAATATCATAAACTGTTAATTTTTCAAACATAGTCAATGTATTTGTAAGCAACCTTTCCACCAGTGGATACAATATCTCTTGTTTCTTAGCATACTTATCATCGTCTGCATAACTCATAGCAATAATTGTAAAAACACTAGTAATAAAACAATGGTTTTGAACATAATTCACATCTATTTCCTTAATACCACCAGGAATAATCCAGAAATGAGATCTCACCAAAAATTCCTTGGAAAGTTTATGACACAGATCTTGGTTCTTTTCATAAAATTGTAAAAAGTTGACTCTTGCCACTGCAGATGGCCTTTGTTCTCTGGCTAATTTTTCTCTCTTTGAGGTTGCCACCAAAGGAAATAGTCTTTCGTCTATATCGTTGATTATTTTGGATGGATATTCTTTCAATTTGTAAATCTCAGTACGAGCAAATTTATCACTATTATTTGAATATGGGAAACTTTCTTTGGCATGTTCAATGCTAATCTCTACACTATTTTTCTTTTCTTCATTACGATCACTGGCTGTAAGTTCATTCGCAGTATCGTCACTACTTTGCTCAACATTTGTTAAATTAGATAATAATTCCTTCGCGTTCGAAGTAGCTGATGAGGTGCCCTGCATTAGCATCAAGATTAAATCGATTTTGTTGTTCAGGTTGCTAAAGTTATCTTCCAATGTCTTTAGTCTTTTGTTCAAATTATACGTCAATGGATGTTCCATTGCACCTTTACTCTTACGATTTAAACTTCCAATCCCAGTCTTATCCTTGATATCATTATTGTTTGAAGAGTATTTATTATCCGAAACCAACATACTCATTGGGACCACTGTACTTGAGGCGTTCTCAATAGCACTCAGTATCTCATGTTCACGATCTTTGGTCAATGTACAATCCAAATTTAAAATGTTACAACGGTGACATTTACCTGCGAGAGGCTCAAAGTCACATCTGGTCTTAAATTTTCTACAAAGTTCACAACTCACGATCTTTCTCTTCTTCCTGGGTTTTTTACCCTTTATTGGTTCATCTGCCTTCAAAGTATCACTGCCTGAAACAGGTGGTTCACTTTTGTTCCTTTCACTTTGTTGCACCTCATCGGATGGACTTATTAAAGAGTTTATATCATTAGGAGCTGATCGTTTTAAATTTCCATTAGGGTCATTTAATGTTTTTATTGATTGTTGCTCTAAGGGTGGTTGTTCCTTCTTTCCTTCTGTATTTTCGGGCATGGTAATTAATTGATACCAGATATAATGAAGGTGTTATATATATATGCTTTAAAATGACTTTTTGTGTATTTCGTGTGCTTCAACTTTAATGGTTCAAATTATTATTTGCAGATAAATTTTAAATAAAAAATTATTCAAGGCTTGTTTGCGATGACTTCAAATTTTACGTACTAAGAACATATTTTTATTTTATAGGATTCTAAAAGAAAGGCAATTAAATAAGTAAGGTTGATATTATGACGAAGACATACTCAAATACTATTTGTGAAAGAGTGAAATCATTACGGGATGCACCGTTTGTTTTCTTCAATCCGAGCGAGGAAGGTGTATCTCTTGCAATTTCTATTGTGGTTGACGAGTAGTAAACCGAACTTGAGGAGTCTGGAATTGGTTTGCTGTTCTGGTTGGTAGTATTACTGATTTCCTGCTCCGACGTATCTAATATTTTACCATCTTGGTTCAAAGTTAACAATTTTTCACTCTTGTTAGAAGTGCATTTGACTTTACCACCTCTAATTATTGAACGTCCTCCTAAAGGTTGCACCCAATTACTACATTCAAAATCATCCGATGTGCTTGAGATAACTGCACTACCTTTTATTAATTTCAAGCTTTCAAACTTTGTTTCATTGAAGGATCCTTCAAGATGTATTGCACCACCAATTGTTTTTAAATTAGGTAAAAAGTCAATTTTGTTTAATCTCGTGTTGTTGGAGATAATTAATCCACCATCGACCAAGGTAACATTTTTGAATCCAACTGAGGTTAGATATGTATTATCAATGATGCCTAATGTGCCTTCAACGATTTTCAGCTTTGGGAGTTCGAACGATTTCATTGAGTTTTCAATGATTTCCATCGATTTATTCACATATTCCAAGTTTGAAAATTCAAAGCCATTCGTATCTCTAATAGATATTTTACCTGCCGAATGTAAGTTATTAATTTTTATTACCAAATCTTTTGAGTTTGCATGGAAGTTGAGCAGCTCATTTACTTTGTAAACATTCGCATCAAATACACCCAAAAACCTATTATTATTAACATCTAATGAATCTAATTCGTGAATCTTGTTCAAGTAATTTATATTAGATAATGAGGTGTCTGATATAGTAACAATTTTTAAATTTTTGATGTCATCATTAATATTAACATTGCTTAATAAAGGTAAGATTTCCCAGTCTATGGCGTGCACATCTTGCAGATTGTTTAAGTTTATAGCAACTAAAGACGTTAGGTTCTTAAATTCTAAGGTTCCCCCAACATATTTTAAATTATTTGCATTAATGGAAACAATTGGAACCACCTTATTAATCCTCAAATCTCCTTCTATTTTTTCCAAAGACCCTAAGTCCACGATAGAGTCTTCAAATTTTCCTGTAATCTCAACATATCCAGAAAGTTCCTTGCACTTGCTTTGTAATTCCGACAGTTCATTTGCGCTATTAATTTGATGGGATTGTTTTTTACATGTATCTTCTATTCTAGGCATTGCCTTTTTATGATTAGAATCTTCAGTAATAGAATCTGTTTTTACAAGACTGACGAAGGGATTGCCTACTTGTTCCATTACAATCCTAGAGGCAGTTGCAACAACAGGTAACCATAATACGTTTAAAAGTTTCATGATCGTTTTATATTATTGTTTGTTGTTCTAAGTTATTCTGAAACATTTGATTAAATTTAATGAACCTGTATATATATCTGACTTTTTTATACAGGTTATTTTGTGACAATGGTCACAAAACTTTTGAAAAGATTGATTTCTTTCAAAACCGAGATTAGAGATATTCTACAAAAATAAATTATTAAATTTAAATACGTTGAATATTTATTTGGAGTTACTGTAACTTCAAATGAACGCCCATTCTTCGTGTAAAATCGACCGCCTGGGGCAATAGTGTAAAACAGGTTACTAAATGACAAAACAATGTTAAAACATTACTTATTGATGTTAGTAATAAAGTTTTACCCAACAAGTATTAAAACTTAGTTTTCCTTCTCTACTCCTCGCCATTTTGACAAGACTCTTTGTTTTAATCTTTACTGACACTCTTGACATCATTTTTGTTCGTGAAAAATAAATGTCATAATAACCAAAACAAAACGGTCACCATCAACAACTACAAATAACAACCAAAAGTACAAAGGAAAAACACAATGGAAGGCCAATGGGATTTAGTTATTTCATCATTGCAAGATATATACAATGCAAACGAAGTCACTCAGTTTGATGATGATACTATAACAAAGAGAATTAATTTTGAAAACTTGCCTGATGATCAATTGCAAGCTAACTTAGAGAAGTTTCAGGAACATATGGAAAACGTAAAGCGTGCACATAGGTTATTAGACACTGTCCGTGACAATTTAAATACTATTTTAGAACAAAACATTCCGCCAGCTAAGATTTTAGAACCCGTGGCACCTGTAGTTTCTACGTCTGTACCAACTGGTAAAACCATTGGTAAAGTTCCACCAACTGAGAACATGAAACAGCTTCAAGGCGGTAAACAATATTGGTTGAGTCAATATAACCCACCTTTACCAATAGTGGTGGGCTCAGAAGTCGCGTACAAACCAAAGAGAGGAGGTGATGGTGAGTGGTTCCAATGTGAGGTCATAAAGGTTTCATCAGACGGGCTCAGATTTGAGGTACGTGATCCTGAACCAGATGAATTGGGAAACACGGGTAAAGTGTTCAAATGTAACTGGAAGGAGATTATTTGGATCCCAGGTAATACTGGAAAGAGTAAGATTATGAATTATCCAGCTGGGACAAAGGTACTCGCTCGGTATCCAGAGACTACTACTTTCTATCCAGCGGTAGTAATTGGCACAAAGAGAGATGGTACGTGTAGACTAAGATTTGACGGGGAGGAAGAGGTAGATAAAGAGACTGAAGTTATGCGTAGGCTTGTTCTTCCATATCCAATGGTGTCTTCTCAACCAGCAAAGAAATAGTAATCACTATCAACGTCACATAATTTTTTTTAGCATCAAATTTGGAAAAAATAGCAACATATTTATTCTGAAAAAACACCAGTTGATTGAAAGAAAGAAACAGACAGATCCAGAATAACAAGCATAGGTATAATGGACGAAGCATTAGGATATGTATGTGAGTGAGATATAATATTGTTAAATCATTCCTTGCTTCTCCTAGTGAGGGGGCTGTGAGGATACACAACCGCATCCACATGGGATGTTCGTTTGGCGTTGGAATTGTAATTGGGTTAGGTGCAAGAAAGTTTTAATAAAACGGACAACCCGAGGCATGAAATAATTTGGGCAATTTGGGGGAATACGGATGAACACCGTGTGGGTTATAGGAATGTGTTGCATAGTTGATTTGATTTAATCAATACCAAGTTTATGTTTTTTGACTTCTAAGAGAACCCATTTACTAATACTAATTTTAATTCTAATCCTTTGATATATGTATATTTACTGTATATTATCAAGTTTTATTATTGCCAAAGTTATACAGAATTACAACAATAACCAAAGAAGTAGATCTAGATCCCCAACTCGTCGTCGTATGAGTGATGATCGTGGCAACTTCAGAGACAGAAGAGATGATTTTGGTCCTTCAATGAGAAGTGGTTTCAGAGGTAGAAGAGATGATTTCCGTAGTGGCCGTGGTGGTAGATTTGGTGGACGTGGTGGTCGTGGTAGCCGTGGTGGTAGATTTGGTCCCATCGGTCCAAGATTTAACAGAGAAGCCAATTCTCCAAGTACTGCATTCAGAAGAGACTATGACAATAGTATCTTTGTTGGTAACTTATCTTATGACTGTACAACTGAGGATTTGAGAGAATTCTTTTCCTCTGTTGGTGAAATTGTCAGTACTGATATTATTACTAGCCATGGTCGTCATAAAGGTATGGGTACCGTTGAATTTACAAATATAAATGATGTAGATGAAGCTATAAGACAATTTGACGGTGTGACGTTTATGGATCGTCCAATTTTTGTTAAGCAAGATCATCCACCTCCCAACGCTGGTAGAGTTGCCAACATTAACAGTGATGATTTCCGTAACCTCAATCCACCAACTACTGAACCCGCTGTCCAAGGATTTGAAGTATTTGTTGTTAACTTACCATACTCAACTACTTGGCAAGATTTGAAAGATCTATTTAGGCAATGTGGTAATGTCTTGAGGGCAGACGTCGAATTGGATTACAACGGTTATTCCAGGGGTTTTGGTAATGTGTTCTACGGTTCTGAAGAGGAAATGCGTGAAGCTATTCACAAATTCAATGGGTTCCAATTGCATGGTAGAATCTTGGAGGTAAGAGAAGGCCGTTTCAACAAATATAATAGTGACAATGACACCAACTATGAAGATAACCATGATAATATGCGTCATGAAGAAAGCTTCGGCTATCAAAACGAAGATATGTCAACCCATGTGCCGGAAAGACCAATTGAATACAACATACCAACTGCGCCAATGTCTACATTTACTACTGGTGTTACAGGTGGTGGGGAAAGAAGCAGATTAGTTTATTGTACGAACTTACCAATGGCTACTTCAGTAAATGACTTGTATGAATTGTTTGAAAGTTTAGGTAAGGTTAACAATGCCGAATTGAAATTCGATGCTACAGGGACACCAACTGGTATTGCTGTCGTTGAATACATTGACGAAACATCTGCTGATGTTTGTGTCAGCAAGTTAAACAACTATAATTATGGTGGTCACGATCTATCTGTATCTTACGCCCAACGTGCCTCTAATATGTAAAATATGTATCTCATACGTTCTAGTATATAGCTAGCTACCTAATTTCTATAATAATGATATGATATATAAAAATTGTCTTTATTAATTGGTATACAAGGTATATATATATATTATATAAATTGCAAACGAGTTGGACCGTCAATGTGCTTAATAGTTGCATTGTCTTCTTCGGAAGGGTTATTAAAATCAACCACATCAGCTAAGAACACATAGGAGGCATCTTTAGCTAACAGAGAATCACGTAAGTCATGAGACGAATAAGAAACGGGTGTTTTAGAGAGATCTTGGTATATATCTTTCGGAATAACAGTGGCTTTAAGAGGGCTGACTGAATCGGCTTTTTTAGGAGTCTTGGCTCTAGTCAAGTCCAAGAAGTTTATCTTACTTGGTGAAACCCAAATTGGGTCATCTTCTTTGCCTGTTTCTTCGTCATTAGACAATGCAACGTTGTTATGAGTGTACAAATCCCTGGATAACCTATAAATAACTGGAATATCCTTCTTTGGGGAAGCCTTATTTTCCCCTAGAGGCTTTAAAATACTCTCATTACTTTCCGTCACATCATTAGTTCCCACAGAGAGTGAGTTGTCAAAGTTCATATCAAACGAACTAAATTCAAGATCATCCAATAAACCATTAGAGTGTTTTTCATCTACCTCTTGCATATTTTTCTTGACTGGTTCATTATCTATATGGTAATTGATATCCTCCGTAGTATCGTAGAATTGTTCAGAAGCGGCTGTGCCAAAACTAGCGTTAGAAATGTTGACGGATTGTTCCTCAAATGTACATTTTGGAATTATGGGAACTGTAGGAATATCTTTCTCTTCCAGGTCGTCCTTCGATTGAACGTTTACTTCGAATAATCTACGGCTTGGATCTTTCATTGTATCAGATACAAATGAAAAATCTATTGGCGAAACATTAGGGTTTGTCATTGGTGGTGGAACCATAAAATGTTTACCATGAATGCTTAAATTACGTTTGGTTTCTGTACTGTTCCGAATTTGGTCATTTCTATCAAGGTATGGCGATCTAGCCGGAGTTTCTGGTGTGTTCTGTTTTTTTTCATAAGATGCCTTTTCAGAGTTGATTGTTGGTGGTTCACTTAGCATTTTTGGTTGTAAATTAGACACTGTGCTGGATGGTTGGGGAAAATGTTCGTCTTTTGACTCAGAAAAATAATTCGCAATATCTTGCATTTCTTGAACCATATTAGTGTTTGGATCATTTGCTATTTGATTATTGGTAAAAATATTATTATTGTGCTCGATGTTTCTAGTCGAGGTATCATGTGCCAATGAATAAGTAGATTGTCTTAAATTTGGAATATTAAAACTTTCTAGGGTTCTGTATTGCAATGAAGTATCCTTCTTATCTAGAGTCTTAGTTGGAGAAGTGTTGCGAGATTTCACCTTGACTCGGAATGGTGAGATAGAATGATTTGTCCCTATAGTTTTTGGTGGAGTGATAGTTCTTGGAGGAGAAGTAGTATTCGAAGTGGTAATTGTTTTCCTTTCAGTTTCATCCTCTTCAGGAATTGTAATGACATCTATATCTGGTCTGGCTTCTAATGTATAACTTTCATCACTTTCAGACTTATAAGTATTAACTAAATATTTGTCATTCAATGATGTTTCAGTAGGTAAGCGCTTCCAATTATAGCTGGCATCATTGTCATCTAACACCATTCTCATACCCTGGAATAGTTCCATATATGAAGGCGATTTTTCGAAGTTGATATTTGTGAGAGGCTTCATCTTCGGGATAGAAGGGAAAATTGGATTTTTCTTCGGCGTAGGTTCAGTAAGTTTTTCTGTCTTGTTAATTAATATATTATTTTCAACCTTGTCGGTTCTGGAATTTTTTATTTGGTCAATGTTACCTGATGAAGCATTCTGAGATTCCAATTTCTCCAAAATACCGTTCTCAGCCAAGTCATAAGGATCAATAACTCTAGCCTCTTTGGGTATCATAAGTTCTTTGTTTGTGCCTTTCTTTTGTGGCGTCAGATTATTATCTTCGACCCCATTTGGAATTTGTCGTAGTTCTTGTTCTTGAACAACTTGAGGACGGAAATCACCAAATAAGTCGTCTTCGAATAATTTACTTTGGTGATCAATTGGATTGGCCAATTTTAGATCAGTATCGCCCTCTTCAATACTGGAACTATCTTCATGAGCTGCATTGTGATTCTCTTCATTTTCAACAGATGTATTTAGAGACACTTTTCTTCCAAATAATTGTTTCAAGGGTTTTTCACCTATTTCCTTCTTGACGATGATGTTTTCTTCTGGATCTTCCATTTTTATATGTATTTCATCATCAGATTCCGTTTTGACAAAAATACTCTTCTCTAGCTTTTCAGTTTGATTCTTTCCAGGTAAAGGTATTTTATCAGTGGAAGACATAGATGAAATTGTACTCTTTGCATCATTATTTATCTTGTCTTCGACAGGAATGCCAACTTCTTCTCTTTCAATGGCAGACTTTTCCTCGGTAATACTATCTATATTTGGTGTTTTTACATTCACCCGATTGTCATATTCAGTATTGCGCACAACCGAACTTATTCTTTGGCTTGGTAGTTCATCTTGTGCCTGCTTTGGGGAAGCTACTTTCAGCGATTCTGTAGCCTTTGGTTTCGTGGGAGAAGCAATAGATGTTGGTCTGGTTTGCTTTAATGTTGATACTGAAGCTTTGGGTTTTTCCAAAATAGTCTTCTTATCATGTTTAGGTTTAATGATTACAGGTTTACTAATCTGTCTTTTTTCCTTTTCCTTTCCCCCAAAAATGCTCTTCATGGTATTGAACAACCCTCCCTTTTTCCTCTTTGGTGGTTCTGCTTTCCTCTCCTTTGTTTTTGCAGCACTTTTCTTCTTTGGAGATACATGCTGTTTTGACTTTGTGGTAGCTTTTGGGGGACTCGATGGTTTATGTGTTACAGCCTTTTTACTCTTGACTGGTGAAACAAGTGGCTTGACTTTAGGCGCTGGAAGTTCCTTACCTAAAGTTTCCTTTAAGTCTTTTGTAGAGGACTCCCTCATATCACTTACATTACTTCTAAATGTTGTTATTGTGCCATATGATTTTTTGTTCTCTTCAGTAATGGCATCTGCGATATTTGGATACGACATCTTTGACGGTAGATGTTTATTAATATCTTCATCATACTCGTTGATTCTTAATACTAAACTTTCATTTACTGAAAGAAGACAACGGGCTAGTTGTGAACTTATAGAAGAATAACAATTTGGTAACTCAAGAGAAAGTTCTTTTATTAGCCTAAAAATCATAGTATCAGCATCTACTCTGATGGTTTTTACCTTCTTTGGTTCCTCCGCAGTCAGTATATCAAATTGTACCAATTCTTCATTAAGATCATCAACAAATTTTACAAAGATTGCCATATGCACATCATGGGTTTTTAACAAATACTCGGATACCTCGATGTTTAAAAACACTGTAAATTTAGATTTTATCTTTTCGGTATTATATGCTTCTAATTCATGTGCTGTCGAATATAACGTAATATCATCCGCGGTGGCTTTGAATAAATGAAAAGCGGTGTCCTTTTCGAGAATTCTGGCTTTCGTTATTAGGTCTGCAACTTCATGAACATTAGATGGTTTTAATGTGAGTTGGCACGTTATGGAAAAGGAATCGACATAATTCTCTTTCAAAGCATCAAATCTAATTGATTTATTGTCAAACACGGAAACATGAATGTCGTCAATGTAACAATAATTTTCAACTTTTAGTTTGGGAATCTTGGAAGGTAATGGTACCTCATTAATCAATGAGTTCATTAGAATATCAGAGATTAGAGGTTTAACAGATCCATCATCTGTGTAATACTTTTCAAAATCCACAATATTTAAAAATACCACATAATCACTGAATATCACCAATAGGTTTCTTCTTTTTGGGAATGTAACATCAATGACATCAAAGACACCTACAACACGTCTCTTCAACCATTTATATTGTAATTCGACGGGCCAACCTTTGGCCAATTCCGTTAGGATTTTACCAGATGGGGTGAAAACTCTTGTATTGTACGAACTCATTGGTTTGTCCAGATGACCAAAAGAATCAATAACATCGATGATATTATTATAATTTATAGTTGCAATTTTCTTGTTTTCTGGCGAGGACCATTCTTTTTTTTGGTATAATCTGTCTATGATCAATTTTAGCTTCAATAATTTTTCTTGTGGGCCCTTGATAATAGTCTCTATTTTCATTTCTGTATATATATCATTCATTGGGATAACATCTTTAAAGTTTCTCAAAAAGAGTTTTATGTCCTTACTGAATTTTTTAGTCGCAGCTTCGTGTCTCGTATATGCTTTGTAGAAGTATGGGATCGTGATACTACATGCTTTTAACACTTCCAAAGAACCATATGGCATCGCCGACTTCAATGAATCCAAAAATATACAATTGATCCTTGTAACTTCGTCGATCGTTGGTGGAAATAGACGGTTTAATTTCACGGTAGATAGACCCTCGATTTCGTTGTTTAATACTTGAACTCTCAAGACGATCAAGAACTTCTGTAAGAATTCAACCAGGTTGAAAGTAAAATTGGATTGTACCTCGAGTAGTTCATTACATATAGCTAGAATTAAATGGTTGTCAGTTTCTGTGGGGGTATCATTCTCTGGAGGTTTGTAACCGTATTCAGTTTGTTCTGGTGAGTATTCTGTCACTGGGTTAAACAATTGTTCTAGTTGCTCACCTAAATGGAAAACTAATCTATTGTTTAATTCAATTGAATTTTCGTTATTCTCGTAGACAACATCCAATAGCGTTGATTTGACGGATCTCTGTTGGGTTAACCCGGTAGACAGTAATCTCTTACCAAATATCTCCGGTGTGATAGCGGTGAGTAATTGACATCCATTTGCCAAATAACCAGCATGTACTGGGTCATAATTTGATTTAATTTTGGTGTCATGTAATAAATTCTGGATAGTATCTACTTGTTCGCTGGTGAGGGCAGAAAATTTTTGTAGCAAAGTGACTGCAATGCATTTTTTGACGTTGGATTCTCTATCTTTCACGTCAAGATTTTCAATTGCTGGATAATACTGTGATTTAAGTGAGATATCTAACTGATGAAAATGGGAAAGACCAAATCTGTCTAGCATTATTGAGCTTATCTTGTCCGTTTTGGGGTCCTTGTATATACAGATCAGAAACTGACCCCATATTAGAGTATCATTATTGTAATATACAACTGATCTAGAAAAAACTTCCTCGAGCCAATTATTTTCTGACTTAGTTTGCATCCATTTCAAATCCTTAGGAGTAAGGTTCTTGAGCAAGTTATTGAATAAAATGATTTGAATATTGTCAGTCAAATTATCTTGCTCCTGCGAATAAACGGATGATATATCATGGTCTTCAGCAGTCATACTTGGTTAGTTTTGTTTGCTGAAAGCGAGCTTAAAGGTGGGTATCTATTCGTTGTCTGAGATGAGGCTTGTTTTTAGTGTTAAGAGGAATTCTTGAAATAATTAATTTCGATATTGTTTGTTTTCAAGTTTTTTTCATTTCCCGATTTGGAAGACAACAGCTATAATTGAAACATTTGAAAATTTCAAAAAAGCAGAATATTACTATAGGAGACACTTGGAAATCCAGGAATACAATCAAAGATGTCTACAAGTCTCTATTCTAAACTGGACGTTGATACGTCCTTTAAATTAATCCAGTTAACTCCCGAACTTCTTTTGCATTTGAAAGGGGAAGGTAAGCATAATAAGCTAAAATTTAAGGCCCTAGATGACACGAAATCTAACGTTGTATTATGCTCAGATGATAAAACGTGGCTTTTAAGACAGAAGGATCATTCCAATACTGTCATTTTGATGAAAGAATTTGTTCCAGATAATACAACTGTTGAAATCGATCCGAGTTCTCTGTTCGGTCTTCCGCCGCCCGTTAATGATTATTTGGGCTACTCTAGAACTACATTTGAATATGAGACAAAGAAGTTAAAAGGTCAATTGAATTTGAATTTGGTTCCTATTTATAGTGGTGAGAATGATTTTCCTAGCGAGCAGGAAAAGAAGGGTAGAAGGTCATTTAACGAATTATTAGAGAATTCTCCATGTTCTAGACAAGAGAGTCTGAGCCTATGGCATGAGATTTGTGGTTGTCAGATTAATGGATACATTTGCATATTAAATCAAAATTTTGTTTCGAAAGCGTTGCATGTGACATTAATGAGCATATTAGCAGAAGATGGATTGGATTTAAATGCGCTAAAATTAGATGAAGCCTTCTCTGCAGTCAGTAAAGATATGGATACCAGATTTAACCCATATACGAAAGAAGTTATTAGGACTGTCCTAAATAGGTTTGGTAAGAATATAAGTGAAAATAAAAATGTGAATGAGGATGTTTGGAAATTGGATATGAAGCTTATCGGTAAATGGTACGGCATCCAAGCGTTAAGAAAGTATGCTGTAAAACATAGTATGGCATTGGATGAGTTTATGATCAAATGGAAATCTACATTTCCACCATTCTTGCCATGTGATATCGACATCGATATGTTAAGAGGGTATCATTATAAGCCTCAAGTGACACATATACAATATATTTCCAAGGATACGTTTACCATAGATCCTAAGGAAAGATTCAAGGCATTATTCAAGTTACAAACCTCATGGGATATGGAAGATATTACTCCTTTCATTGAAGATCTGAATGTAAAGAATTTAAAGATCGATTCTTTCGTTATGAAGTATGCAAGAAGAAGGAAAGCCCCTGGTAAAAAGCATTTTATAGTGACAAGTAGGACATGATGAGAGGATGTGAAGATACATGTATTAATGCATATAAAGTAATAAGATATTTTAGTATAAAGCAAATAAATTGTGTTATTAACGGGACTTTGTTACAAAGTTCGGTTTAGTAATTTTGATAACCTTGAAATGCTCCTGGTCAATGAATATGTAGTTTAATTGAAAAGAGACTTGAACTTACTCTGGGAATTAGCTCTATTCTTGATGGAACCTATTGTGAACGTTGGTAGATGTGTGGGTTTTAAAGTGGTACTAAGTAATAATTCATCTTTGCGCCACTGAATAATGAGATATAATATGAAATATTAATCCATTAGCAAGAATATATAACCTCGACTGTCATATTTTTTTTAGTTAAGCCAAAAAGTGTTCTCATGTAAAAAGAACACTTTAATACAAAGTAAACATGCGCATACCCATCAATGCAAATTGCCGATACTCATTCGACACACTCTCTTGTAAAGTAAAGACATCTGCACATACTGCCACAGATTGTATCATTAATACTACTATTATTGCAACAATTGATCTCATAGGAACTCTCTAACAACGAAACCCTAACTGCTCATTTCATCAAACCCTATTGCTCACACCCATTTTTCTGTCAAGCGCGCTAAGAAAACACCGCACGCATCTATAGTAGAGTCAACCTGATTGGTGGTCTCTCTATAGAAATCACTTTTCCTTGGAGTTTATAAGAGGGAAACCCTTCATTACTCACAGTTTTTACCCCAAACGATTTAGGCTTAACAACGAAATAGTCATGTTAAGAAACAATATAACGAGACTCATTAGAGTCACGAGGCTTGGTGTGCCCACTAGGACTTACTCTGCCGCTGCTCAGGCCGTCAAATTAGACGACTCCATTAAGTTATCAACTCATACAGACATACAATCAGCTGCGAAGGAACAGGCTGAGATTCGTTCCCAGCCAGGCTCCACAGCTTTGAACCATGCATATCAGGAAAACACAGGGTTTGGTACAAGACCGATTTATTTGGACATGCAAGCCACAACTCCAACTGACCCCAGAGTTCTTGATACAATGTTAAAATACTTTACGGGTCTATACGGTAATCCACATTCAAATACCCATTCTTATGGTTGGGAGACAAATAATGCAGTAGAAGATTCTCGTAGCCACATTGCTGATTTAATTGGTGCCGATAAGAAGGAGATCGTATTCACAAGCGGTGCAACGGAGTCTAATAACACAGTCATTAAGGGTGTCACCCGTTTCTATAAGCGTACGAAGAATCACATCATAACCACGAGAACCGAACATAAGTGTGTATTGGAAGCAGCAAGAAGTATGATGAATGAGGGGTTTGAAGTTACATTCTTGAATGTGAACTCCGATGGGTTAATCGATTTGAAGGAATTAGAAGAGGCAATCAGGCCAGAGACATGTCTTGTTAGTGTCATGGCTGTGAATAATGAAATTGGTGTCATTCAACCATTGAAGGAAATTGGGGCTATTTGCAGAAAGAATAAAGTTTATTTCCATACAGATGCAGCTCAGGCCTATGGTAAGATTAAGATTGATGTCAATGAGATGAATATCGATCTCTTGTCCATTTCAAGTCATAAGATTTATGGACCAAAGGGTATCGGTGCTTTATATGTTAGAAGAAGACCAAGAGTTAGATTGGAACCATTACTATCTGGTGGTGGTCAGGAAAGGGGGTTAAGATCAGGTACTTTGGCACCAGCATTGGTAACTGGTTTTGGTGAAGCAGCTAGGATAATGAAGCAAGAATACGAAAATGACTCAAAGCATATTGATAACTTATCTAAGAAACTACTCAATGGGTTACTCTCCATTGAACATACTACTCTGAACGGGTCTGCTGATCATCATTACCCAGGTTGTATCAATGTTTCCTTCGCTTACGTTGAAGGTGAATCGTTGTTAATGGCTTTGAAGGATATTGCTTTATCCTCTGGTTCAGCATGTACCTCTGCCTCCCTCGAACCATCCTATGTCTTGCATGCGCTAGGTAGAGACGATGCATTGGCACATTCCTCTATTAGATTTGGTATCGGTAGATTTACTACTGAGGAGGAAGTAGACTATGTCATTAAGGCAATTTCAGAGAGGGTCAAATTTCTGAGAGAATTGTCTCCATTGTGGGAAATGGTTCAAGAGGGTATCGATTTGGATTCTATTACTTGGTCTGGTCATTAATATATTTATGTGATTGTATATAAGATAAATTTTCATAATAGTTAATATTAATCTGTGGTTTTTTGATTTCGTGTGAATGAATTCTGTGTCGGCGTTCATTATTTATGTACTTTTATATCTTTGTTTTGATGATGTACTTACATCATGGCATTCAGTTAATTGAATTGCTATATTATAAATACTTCTTTACAGCTTCCGCAATGGCATCGCCAACTTCACTGGTTGAATTGTTACCACCAAGGTCACCAGTTCTAATACCGGAGTCTATCACATCCTTTACGGCTTTCTCAATGGCGATACCTTCTTTGACCATATTTAGGGATAACTTTAGCATCATAGCAGCAGATAAGACAGTAGCAATTGGGTTAACTCTACCCTTTGGTAAGTCAGGAGCAGAACCGTGACATGGTTCGTATAACCCAAAGGCAGTATTGGTATCTGGTAAGGACGCTAGGGAGGCTGATGGTAATAAACCAAGGGAACCTGGGATACAAGAGGCCTCATCACTGATAATATCACCGAACATATTACTTGTAATGACTAACCCATTCAATTGAGTTGGTTTCTTAATTAATATCATAGCAGCTGAATCGATCAATTGATGTTGAACAGTCAAAGTTGGGAATTCTTCCTTGATAGTCTTCTCGACGGTCTTTCTCCAAAGTCTAGAGGAGGCAAGAACGTTAGCTTTATCTAGTGACCAAATTGGTAATGGAGGATTGTGTTGTAAAGCCATAAAAGCAGCCATACGTGTAATACGTTGAACCTCCGGGACACTGTACTTTTCAGAATCCCAAGCGACACCATCACCTTCGTCCTCCTTTCTTTCACCAAAATAGATCCCACCAACTAATTCTCTAACGACGCAGAAATCAGTACCACGAGCATACTCTGGTTTCAATGGGGATAATTCCAATAAGGATTCACTAATAAAATTACAAGGTCTCAAATTGGCATATAATCCTAATTCCTTACGAATCTTTAATAAACCTTGTTCTGGTCTCACATCCCCAGTACCCCACTTAGGACCTCCCACGGCACCTAATAAAACAGCATCAGAATTCTTTGCCGCCTCTAAGGCCTCATCAGGTAATGGAACGCCAGTTGCGTCAATAGCAGCACCACCGATCAGATGATGTTGGAAATCGAAGGAGATATCTGTACGCACAGATGAGATAGCTTCGAGGACCTTAATCGCTTCAGCAGTGATTTCTTGACCTACGTGGTCACCTGGTAGAACTACAATTTTCTTTAACATATTTTATGTTTGGTTGGTTGCGTTTGGTTTGCTTCTTTGTAAATTAGAATAGGTATACCATTTCACTGTTTATATACGTTTAGTCAGTGATTCGCTTGACTCATTATGGTTATAAATTTCATCTCCGGAGTCCCTTGGCCGGTTACGGTCAATGAATGATTCCGATATCGCTATTAGAAATTTTTAAATGTGAATTTTTCGATTTATATCTTTTATATGGTACAGTTTATGTAAGAAATGTATACAGTGACAGATTCTAATTTAACTTGGCAATTAATTCATCGATGTCCACTTGGATGATTGGAGCGACAGCAGAGTTTGAGAATTGACGGAACTTGGAGTCGTTTTCCTTTTGTCTGATTCTCTTTAATCTGTTTAAGGAGTTGAAACCAGAAACCTCTCTGTTTAATTTGAATGGTTGAAGGAAGAAATTTACATTTTGGAATGATTCACCCATGGTGTTGATTTCATTGATAATATCTTCGATACAGATGATACCGTGTTCGCCTAATTTTTCTTCGATAATGTTGTTGTCGTTCAATATGATTTCAGATTCTTCCTCAGCGTCATCTCTCTTGTGCATGATCTTGGATCTCTTTTGAACTAAAGAACGGATAGAGGATAAGGATGGTTTACCGATAACAATGTATGGGGCGATAAGCTTTAATAATGGATAAACGCTCTTTGTTAATTTGATAAATACACCAGTATTAACTTCGTTTAATCTTAATAATGAAAGAATCTTAAAGGCCTTATTTGGAATATTGACAGCGTTTGGGCCCTTAACTCTAATTATGAACAATAAAGTTGGCTTACCATCGTAGACGATTTTTTCCTTAATTAAATTGTCCTCTTCATCTTCGTCCTCTAAAGAATCCTCGTTTTCATTATCTTCAACAACCTTTTCGGTAATCTTTAGGATGAAGTCCCTGTCAGAGGCTAAGTGAACCTCCTCATCACTGTTGTTTTCCTTTCTTAACTTCTTAGATTCCAATTTGGATATTCTCTTGATTCTCTCCTTTTCCCTCTCGGTAGCCAAAGTCTTGGAGACAATGCTCTCTGCTCTGATGAATCTCTTCTTGTTTTTTGTCTTTAATTTTGATCTTTCCTCTTGCTTACGCTTGGCGAGTTCTTGCTTTTCGATTCTGGTTCTATCAGCATTTCTTCTCTTACGTAGAAGAATCTCAGGGGTAGAGTCTAGTTGTTGGGAAGGTTCGTTAGACATGGCGATGCAGTGATGGTTTGAGGACTAGTATTGATGTTTATGCAAGAGATAGTATATATAAATAATTCAACTAACTCATCTCATCGCTAATTTTCAAGTTTTTCCATTAGAGAGAAAAATTTTCAGAACGTTAAAAGTGATATCTGTCACGTGCGTAAATTTAGTATCAATATGAATGTTTAATAAAATTGATAGTCATTAAGTTTCTAATGGATGTAATGTGTTTGATGATGTTTCAAGTAATATATTTCCTAATGTATCCTGTTTTGTGGACACAAATTTGATAGTTTAGTAGGTGCGCTATGTTTGAGTCTTCGTTGAACAATTCTCTATATACAGAGAAACGATAGAATAGATTTTAACCGCAGGATTTGAAGAATATTGGTTCGTTTCACCAAAATTTATTTCAGTGTAATAAATATACCGTATTTAGTTTTTGTTTTGCTGAGGATTATGGGCTTTCTTTCTAGATAAAATGCGGAAATACTTCTGGGCGGCAATTTCAATAAGAGAACAACCTTCACATCAATTTCTTTGAACTGTTTATATGGAATACAGAGTTGATAGGATAAGAAGTATTTTGCACTCGTTGTATTTACCTGGCATATTTCATTAACAGATACTGAACAGACAACTTTTTGAATTGGAGGGCTCTATGAAGTTTTAATTTACATGGGACCGCTTCGGTGGCTGAAGCCCGCGGCTTTTGATACTACAGCTCCTAATTCTATTACTGATACACTCACTGGCAACTATCATGCTCTACTTTGCCTTCTTCCACCGCTGCTAATCTATTGTCGACCTAATGTTAATCTCTACCCGGCCCAACATTTTCTACGCTAAACACCGTTAAAATCAACTCTGCGTCTGAAAACCCTAATAGGGTGTTCTTTAGGTCTATTTAGACAGTCGCAATGGCAACGCGAAACTCTCTACCGTGGAAACCACAGAAACCAGTTAGAAAAATTTTTGTTGCTACGTACAACGGGCGCCCTATACAGGTGAATTTCCCACTCGGATTGTCCCGTTTAACGCATAAAAAGTATTTCAACGGGTAATTTCAGCGTCTTAGTGTGTCCTTTTTTATATAATCATCAACAGAATCTGGCGTTCAAGTTTGCTGAAATAAAGATCCCTTGTATAATTGTAACCATCCGTCAAACTAGCATTAAATGGGTTCCATAAATCAGGAGAACGATACGACCAATAATCTGAATAACACGCCTGCTTTTCAGAGAGCTACCTCTTCCATATATCAATTATTACACTCTCCAAATCAACACACAGGAAGCAATAGTGCTACGCCAACTCCTCCAAACTTGGGTAACGTGTCTAATAATGATCGAAATAATAACACCAGCAACGTATACCCTGTAAATAATATACCAGCATTGAAAACATTTCATCAGAGTTTCGACTCATATAATAGACCAATTTTACCAAGTATATCAAATACTAGTTTAACCAGATCAAATACGATTCCAACGACAAATAGTGGCATGCAACCATCACAGTCAATGGGATCGAATTTACAAAGATCTCAACCAAATGTAAATCAATTTTCAACTGTACCATCATCAATGATTGAAAATACAAAGGCCATTAGAATGAACTCATTACCAAATAAGCAAATATTAAAACCAAATAGAAATAAAGATCCAATCAGTAATAACCATACGGGCATTACAGCTAGAAATGATATATTACCTTACTCCACATCATCATTGGTCACAAGAAGAAATACACAAGAATTGATAGCAAAGAGTATAGCAGAGAGACATTTACATAACCCAATCTCAGACTATGCTCAGATTGTACGTGATGCTGAGCTAGATGTATTAAACATGGATCCACAAAAGACAACAAAATCATCAGTACAATCAGCTGAACAAAAACGTGAAAGAGAAAGACAAGTCTATGCCTTATTATGGCTCATGAAAAATTGTGAATCAAAACATGATAGTTATGTACCTCGTGGTAGAATATTTGCACAGTATGCTTCAAGCTGTTCCCAATATAGTCTGAAACCCTTATCACAAGCATCCCTAGGTAAATTGATTAGAACTGTGTTTCCAGATTTAACAACTAGAAGATTAGGTATGCGAGGTCAATCAAAGTACCATTATTGTGGTTTAAGCCTAATAAATTCTGATGATGAGAATGAAAATGATAATGATAATGATAATAATGTAGAGAATAATCGTAATATTACTAGTGCCACTCAAAACAACAAGAGTATTAATGAAGGAGAATTTTTAAAGGTAAAAACGGAAACTGGTAAAAGATCTCTAGTGGAAATCGTTGATCCGATACCGAACCAGCCTCAGATAAACAAAAAAATCAAGAGTACTCAGCTAATAGACGCAGTTCATACAAATGGGTTACGAAATATTAATGTGACAGAATATCCAAATGTTAAAAAAGATTTACCATTTTTAAAGGATTTATTGACGGAGGTATTTGACAATAAAGAGATACTTGCAACAAACTTTAAGTTAAATTTGCCTTCCATACCATTAGACAAATTATCTGCAAATATTGACATGGATATTGTCTCATCATTACAGTCCCTGTATCATATTTATTGTAACAAAATCTTTGAAAATATCAAATTCTTTAAATTTGAATCCCTATCAAACAATTTATTCCTATTCCATTCTGGTTCAGTGTCACCACAAATGTACAACTTATTTATTTCGGAGGAGTTGTATGATTGGATTAATGAATGTGATAGAATAACGCATATATCAATAATTAAATTCTTATCCAATTTGGTTATCAACAATAAACCTTTGCTGAATCCTGAATCAAACCTTATACCAAAATTAGAAAACTTTATACAATCATATTATGATCAGATTTCAAAATCTCTCATTGACTTACCATTATTAATGAAAAATTCAAAGTTACGCCTTGCAAAGAGTTTTACTACTTTAATCAAAAAATTAATGAAATTATCAAATTTTATCATCAAATTTTTAAACAGTTTTGAAATGTTCAAACAAGGTATGATGCACGATTGGGACACTGTCGTTAACTTGGATGATATCTATGAATTAGTCTCTACCGATTCATACCAAGCAATAATGAATTCGATAAAGGTATTCATTGCAGATATCACTTCAATGTTACTACATGATAATGCCCCATTCTCAGATATCATCACAAAATTCATCAAATTCATATCCATGCAAACAGATCCAGCTAATCTAGTGATAGATTCATATGTGCGATTCACAAATGCATTGATTGGTGATATTTCATTAAAATGTTCAGACAATTTATTACCTTGGTTATTTTATAATAATGTCACTATTCAGTTGATTAATTATTCATTTGAAGTTACCAGGTTTGTGTCCTTATAGACGTAAGTAATTGAATTTTAGCTACATGTTATATAGATTAATGTTACGTGTTAGTATGTTTACAACCATTTAAATTTTAACTTTTAGGTAATATTGTATGCAATCCATCTATGATACATATTAAGCACCATTGAATTTAAGTAATAACCAAACTGTAACAACTCCACATAATTTATGTTACGTTTTATTTTCTTAGATTAAATATAAAGTAAGATACAATACTAAATGTACAAAAATTTCTCCAATCAATTGGTATAATCGAGAACAATTTATTTCTTGGACTTCTTCTTCTTCTTTTCTTCGCCATCATCATCATGCTTTCTCTTCTTTTCTTTCTTCTCCTTCTTTTCCTTCTTTTCTTTCTTTTCCTTCTTCTCCTTCTTTTCCTTCTTTTCCTTCTTTTCTTCCTTTGGTTCTTCTTCTTCAACAACCTTTTCTTCAACTTCAACGATTAATGACTTTTCTTCAGCCTTTGGAGCTTCACTAGCTTCCTTGTCAATAGAAACGTAACCTTCCTTCCATTCCTTTGGAGTGTTTTCGTTAACACGACCGTATTTATCTAACTTACCATCCTTCTTCATTTCCTTCTTCTTTTGAGCAACTGGACCCAACCCCCATCTTCTTGGGTATAAATCTCTTTCCATAATACATCTCTTGACAGAAGCAACGACACCATGGTCACAAGTAGCTAAGTCAACGGTAGACATTTGAGCAATGGCAACAGCAATAGCTTCACCCTTAGTGGTAATTAAGACAACTTCGTCGTATAATTCGATACCTTCTTCGTAACGTAATAAACCTGGAATCATCAACTTAGCACCGTAACAAACAGCGTTAACGGCGGAGTCCTTAACTACTATTCTCTTGTAACCAACTAATAAAGTTTCTAATGGAGAAATGATCTTTCTTAAATAAGATTCATCTCTAGTGTTGTCGTAAACCCATTGGGCATCTAAAACATCATGTAAAGTAACCATGTTGTCGTTTTCACATAAAGCACCAGATCTAACACGACGTAATTCTTGCATGTGACCACCGACACCTAATAACATACCTAAATGGACACATAAGGTTCTCATATAAGTACCAGCTTCACAAGAGGCCCAGAAGACACCTAAGTTTCTCTTGTTGTCGAATTCAATCAAATTAGAATCGTAAATGGTTCTAACTCTTAATTGTCTCTTAACGGCAGAGATTAAAGGTGGTCTTTGGAAAAGAGCACCAGTTAAGTTTTCTAAGGAACGACCTAAGTCTTTTTCATCCTTTAGGGCATCATGTAATCTGACGATACAAACATACTCCTTACCAGCACCTTGTTGAGATTTGACTAATCTAGTAGCTCTGTCGATACAAACAATCAAACAACCAGTGACCTTTGGATCTAAAGTACCAGAGTGACCAGTTTTTTCACAACGTAAGATACGCTTGATCCAAGCGACGACTTCGTGAGAAGATGGGTTAGATGGCTTATCTAAATTAATAACACCGGAGGAGATGTAAGACTTTAAATCTCTCTTTAATGGAGAAGAACCAGCTGGGATAGGAGTGTAATGACCGGATCTGACCAAAAGCTTGTCGTAGTTCTTTAATAATAATGGCCATTCGGAAGTGTTGGCAGAGGCACCAGCATCTTCTGGCTTGATGACAAAATCTTGAGACATTATGGAGTGTATTTGTGTGATTTTATCTATGAGGATCTTGTCTACAATTTAAGATGTAAGGATTAAAAATGTTGTTAACTATATTATGTAGAAGTACTAAATATTATTATTTCCTTGCCCATCGCAAAAAAAAAATTTTCAAAATTTTTCAGAAAATTTTTCATCGAGGCACAATGCGGGTAACCTTTGATTGTATTTAATGGATGTCGATGCGCTTCATTATTGTTAAGGTTTAATTAAGCGATGAGCTTGAATTGAAGGGGGAGTGTGTTTCAGATTCTCGAGTATTCATTGATTAGAAGTTATTATAAATAAGTACTTGCTTATGAGGTATTATTGTGAATATTTGCTTTTCGGATACAAAAAGCAAAGGTACAACATAATGAATATAGAAGATTATGTAGTTGTGCAAAATTATAATATATAATATAATTGACGAGGAAAAATCTAAATATGGCAAACCTTATTGGAGTATGTGTTTCTAATGGAGACAAGAGTTTTGAGATGATTTATGCCAAGAGGAATATATTGCCATGTTGTCACAGTAACATCCACAAATAACTCCATGTTATAAATCTTTCCTATTATTCCATGTGATTTACTAGCATTTAAGACTATTTTCTCACGATATTATTGATTAAGAATATTTTCATATTTCAAATCAACAGATTTAGCTTCCAATCATGAACAAGCTTGGGAATATTATTAATTTTTGTTGGAATATTTACTAAAACAAAGTACTAAAGTGTATTGACTAAAAACATGTACAAGAATTTGCTTAACTCAATTCTTTAATCAATCTTCTTTCGACGGCACTAATAAATTCTTCTGTGGTAACATAGGATGAACGATCTGTCTTACCCAAACATAAAGCCAAATCCTTAGTCATGATATTATCTTCTTGAACTGTATCAATTGTGGCTTTCTCTAATGTTTCACCGAATTTGACTACCTCTGGAGTCTCATCAACTCTACCTCTTTGGATGATACCTTGTGTCCAAGCAAATATTGAGGCAATAGAGTTTGTAGAGGTTTCCTTGCCTTGTTGATGTTGTCTGTAGTGTCTAGTAACGGTACCGTGGGCGGCTTCACTTTCAAAGGTCTTCCCATCTGGAGAGATTAAGATTGAGGTCATTAACCCTAGGGAGCCAAAACCTTGAGCCACGATATCGGATTCAACGTCACCATCGTAATTCTTCATTGCAATGATGTAACCACCCTTTGATTTTAACATTTGAGCTACCATATCATCGATCAAACGGTGTTCATACCAGATACCTAATTCTTCAAATTGTTTCTTGTAAGTGGTTTCATACAAGTTTTCAAAGATGTCCTTAAATTGACCATCGTATCTCTTTAAGATTGTGTTTTTAGTAGTGGAATATAATGGCATCTGTCTTTCAACGGCCATCTTAAAGGAAGCCTCTGCGAAACCCTCAATTGAGTCCTTAGTGTTGTACATAACCATAGCAACGCCACCATTTGGTGGATACTCGTAGACATTCACGGACATACTATTTTCATTTGGTTTTTTGTCAGATTCAAAAACCAATTTCAATTTACCACCATCTGGAATTACTACATCGGTAGCACAATATTGATCACCGAAAGCGTGTCTCCCAATAATGATTGGTTTTTCCCAATGAGGAATCAATCTAGGGATCTTTGGGATAATAATTGGTTCTCTAAAGACCGTACCACCCAAGATGTTTCTAATTGTACCATTTGGGGATTTCCACATTTGCTTCAAATTAAATTCCTTGACACGGGCTTCATCTGGTGTGATAGTAGCACACTTAACGGCAACTCCGTATTTCAAAGTGGCCTCCGCGGAATCCGTTGTCACTTGATCATCTGTCTTATCACGGTACTCGATACCTAAATCGTAGTACTTCAAATCAACATCCAAGAATGGTAATATCAATTTTTCCCTTATCAAATGCCAGATAATTCTTGTCTGTTCATCACCGTCCATCTCAACGATAGGATTCAGTACCTTGATTTTCTCGACCATAGCTAGCTAATTATTTATATTGCTGATTGTCTTTGTTATTGTTACTTCTCTTTGAACAAAAAGAGTATAAACTTCACAGGTCAGAGTCAAAGTCGACTAACCGAATCACACTCCTTATATACTCTTTCCGCGGTTAATCATGCCCCGTTTCCGGCTTTTTTGCCGCTGATTGGCCCTCGGCGGAATGGAAATTTGGCCGCTGATGTCACTGAATTCTTAAAGTGTGTAAAATGCGTCGCTCCTTCGGTCCGAAAGTGTCAGTAATTCATGGGAATAAATAAATATATATATATTATATTTTATATTATTTCTATATGTAGTGTATGAAACTAGAAGAACCCGTTCTTAAATCTGGCTGGGATGTTCTTGATATCGATACGGGACTCCAGTTCGTCGTCGGTAATAACAGTAGCTCTGGAGGCGCCTCTTTGTACTTTCTCCTCGTGTTCGATTTCGTGTTCGTGATGCAACAGTTCATGTTCAATATCTTCCTTATGCACGTTTCTCACGTCTGGATCATTGTCCTTGTGGTATTTGTTCCAATGATGAATTTCGTATTCAAGTTCAAAATCGGAGTGGTGACCCACACCAACACCCAAATCTGGGAATTTAGAACCACCCTTGGCAAACTCTAGATACTCAGACTTTAAAATCTTGGAGTCATCATTGACATCCAATAAAGTCATGATGAAATCTACGGCCCTTTCACTGAAATTTTCATCGATCATTTCACTCTCATCATGTTGACCCATACCGTCACCCTTACCAACGACCTCGTCACGATTCAACCCATAAAGCGACATAATATCTTCTCTGTCTAGGTACCCCTTCTTCTTAATGTCATGCAATGCAAAGAACTGTTCTGGTGTGTACTCATCCATTTGATGTTCATGGCTCATATGCCATTGTTCCCAGGTGAGACCATCTGGGGGTGATTCAACTTCAACATTGATATTTTTGGTATCCTTGATGGGATCGTTGTGTGCATAAACTTGACTCCATGCAAGAGATGTGTATATGATAGTGGTTAGCTTCATGATCTAAGTTCTCTCTGATTCTGATCACTTTAGTAAGAAAGTAGTAGATCGTAATATTTGTTATTCTATTTTTATGCCGTTGGAAAAAAAACACTGGGAACATTATTTGGAAATTACCCTTTTCGCTCAATAATTTGTTACCGTGTAGGGTAACACCTAGTGATTTCCATCTAAAATTTATAAGTCATGACAGATTAGTAGTCTGTTTACTGTTTGTTGGTCGTGATCGTTCACGCTGATTACACAGTTAAGAAATGTGTATCACCCAGTAAGGCAGGAATTTTGATATTATATATATTTGATTGTAAATATTTTGTATCTTAAATGTGATGGAGGTTATAGGGACTCAGATTAAATATATAAATCATACTTTAGTGTTTTATGCATATCAGACTAATGAAGACCCATAGAAGATTTAATATCTTTTCAAAATTTGGAGTTCTAGGGTGAAAGAAGAAAATTATTGGAAGGTATTCAAATCATTGCGATTTTTCATTACCAAGCTATCAATAAATAATATTAAAAGAACCAACAGGCTAAGAATAAGTTATCAGTGATAAATTTAAATTTTTGCCTTCAAATGATGCGGTAAATGTACGAAGTACTGTTTAAGCACTGTTATTAACAAACATTAGAGTATTGTCACCACCATAGCGTTGAGTAATTATGTCTCTTTCGAAATCATTACTTGTAACAAAATAAGAATGCAAAATTCAAAATCTTGTTATACTGGTACCTGTTCAGATATATTTTTTCTTATTGCATTTTAGAACTGTCTCTTTCTTCATTTCTCAAAGAATTTTCATTGGGAAAATCCTTTGGTCTTAAAAATTTTAAGAGAAAGGCCAAAATCTAATAAGCAATGTTAGTTAATATAAAAAATGTTTATTTTTTATTTCTTATTTGTGTATCCTATAAAAAAAGTTATTAAATAATACTAAATATTCTACAGAAAAAAGAGTAAAGCATGAAAAGAGATATGAAATTTTTTATCAGTTTAACTCCTTTAGAAGTCTTCTTCATCAGAAGAAACGTAGGCATCACCTAATTCCTTCTTCTTTCTCATTCTTTCCTTCTTCTTCTTTCTTAATTCAGCAGAAGATAACTTCTTCTTCTTCTTACCACCGGAAACCTTGTTACCCATAGCATCGAACTTGTCTTCTTCGTCTTCCTTCTTTTCAATTCTTGGACCGGAACCTTGACCAGTAACCCAGTTGTGACCAGATGGAGTCATTCTACCGTCCTTGACAGCCCAAACTTCTTCAGTTAAGTTCTTGGTGAATTCAGCAGAGTGAGTAATGATGATAACACCACCTTCGAAAGCCTTTAAGGCCTTAGATAAAGCACCTAAGGAGTCTCTGTCCAAATAGTTAGTTGGTTCATCTAAGACGATTAAGTGAGGTCTTTGCCAAGAACAAGCAGCTAAGACTAACTTAACCTTTTGACCACCAGATAAACCTCTGATTCTGGAGTGAGAAACTAATTCAGCATCCAAACCTAACATAGCACAATGTTCTTCAATTTCCTTTCTGGTTAATGGACGGAATTGACCAGAAGCTAAAGCTTCCTTCATATCGACTTCAGCGACCATCTTGGAGTGAGATTCAACTAATTCACCTCTTGGAATCCAAGCGTTGTCAACGGACATCATTGGAACCCATCTTTCAGACTTCATACCAATGTTTTCACCTAATAAGAAAGAACATTCGTATTCGTAGGTGTTCTTGAACTTACGTCTAGCGTGAATACCTTGAATTCTTCTTGGG
This sequence comes from Jamesozyma jinghongensis, assembly GCA_030572895.1. Classification (NCBI taxonomy): domain Eukaryota; kingdom Fungi; phylum Ascomycota; class Saccharomycetes; order Saccharomycetales; family Saccharomycetaceae; genus Jamesozyma; species Jamesozyma jinghongensis. Next base: position 54,235 of record JAJMCG010000041.1, read on the forward strand.
GTACCTTCAATCTTGAAGATCTTGTTCATAGCTTCAGCATCATTTTCGTTAATTTGTCTGTTAGCTCTGTCCATGGTTTCTCTATCTTCACCAGTTTGGAATCTCCATTGGATATATTCAGATGGAGTCTTGTCTAAATGGGCTTCAATATGAGCGAAAGCGTGTTGCTTAATGTAAGCGATACGACAATTTTCGTGCGTGTAAACTTCACCGGTAGTTGGTAATAATTCACCAGTTAAGACGTTAATCAAAGTGGACTTACCAGCACCGTTTGGACCAATAACAGCAATTCTAGAAGATAAAGAACATTGGAAGTTAATGTCTTGAATTTGTGGCTTGTCAGTACCTTCGTATTGGAAAGTCATGTCAGAAACCTTAACAATAGCCTTTTGCTTGGTCTTAACACCTTCCAAGAAACCTGGTTCTGGGAATCTGAATTCTAAGTCAGAGGCACCTAATTCGTAGTAAGAACCAGCAGTTGGACACTTCTTAACGAATTCGGATAAGTTACCCTTGTACTTTCTTAACTTCAAACCTTCGTAGTGGATAATGTATTGACAAACGTTATCTAAGAAACCAGAGTCGTGAGAAACAGTAATGGAGGTAATACCACAAGTGTTTAAGTAGTCGACTAACCAAGCAACGTTAACGGTATCCAAATGGTTAGTTGGTTCATCTAATAATAAGATATCAGCGTTCTTTAAGACGGCTCTAGCTAAAGCTAACTTCATCTTCCAACCACCAGATAGGGAAGCAATTGGCATAGCAATCATTTCATCGGAGAAACCAAATTCTCTTAACTTAGCAATGATAACTTCCTTAGTACCGACATCACCTTCGAAGACGAAGTCAACAACGGAAGTGTCAGCCTTAGTACCATCGATATCGTGTTCGACGTAGACAGTTCTACATTCATCTTGGGTTGGGAAACCATCGACTTGACCGTTAGCAATAGCTCTCATCAAAGTGGACTTACCAGCACCATTTGGACCACATAAACCGTATCTTCTACCTCTCTTTAATCTTAATTGGGTCTTGTTTAATAAGATCTTAGCACCGTAAGCTAAGGAGAATTCACAGTTACATAAATCTTCACCTTCGTCTTCTTCGTCATCGAAGTTTGGACCAACTGGGATGTTGTCAACAGCTCTCTTTCTGAATTCATCTAAGATGTCCTTAGCGGTTCTTTCGTGTAAGAAAACAGTCATGAACTTGGTGATTTGGTTGAACCAAGCTAATTGATCGATAACTCTTTCATCGATTAAGTCAGCAGCCATAGCAGCAACGTATTCAACAAAGACTCTGAATCTTGGAGCAACCTTTTCGTCCTTTAATAATTCATCAATGACGGATAAAGTGGTAGCAACATCACCAGCGTGAGAAACTTCTGGTAATTCATCGTTTTCAGAAACGTTACCAACTCTTCTTAAGGTCTTTAAGGCTCTTTGAGTAACTTCTCTAGCTTCTGGATCAGCAATAGTAGCGAAGTTGTTCTTTAAACCTGGTAATAACTTACCTAAGAAAGGAGCGACGACTTGTGGGTCTTCGACTAACTTACACATGTTGTCAATAATGACAGCGGCCTTACGCTTAATGGAAGTTTCTCTTTCAGCTAAACCTCTGGATAATAATGGAACCATAATAGATAAAGTAGCTGGGGTAACTTCAGCAACGAAAGTGGTAGCACCTAAGGAGTGAACAGTTTCTGGAACTAAGTTTGGATCAGCGATACAACCAATTAATTCTGGAATAAAACGTTCAATATCCTTGTTGTCAACAGTTTCGGTAGCCTTGTTCATGGTAGCGGTGGCAGCAGCCTTAACTTCCTTCTTGGTATCCCACATAGCTTCAGATAAGACTGGGATTAATTCAGGCATTCTTAAAGCAACTTGGGCCTTGGCAGCATCGACTAAAGCAGTGATGGCAGCTAAGACAGCAACCTTTTCTTGCCACTTGTTAGTGTTAGCTAAAGAAGTGGTTAAGTGAGGTAATAAAGCCTTGACAGCAACTGGTTGAACGGCCTTGACAATAGCAATTAAAGCCTTGGAAGCAATGTCAGCAGTTTCCTTGTCCTTGTCACCAGACTTGGCACAGATTTCTGGAACCAAAGAGACAATGTATGGTTCAACAGATGGGGATAAGTCAGATTCACTGGCAATGTGAGCAACAGACTCAAGAGCAGAGGCAGCGGTCTTCTTGTCCTTAACAGCAGCGGTTAATTCGGTGAAGAACTTTTCTGGAACATCATGTTCAATGATGTTACCGTTGATGAAGGAAGAAACTTCAGTAGCAACTTCTTCTCTGTTGTCAGCGGTGGCAACAGTTAACTTTTGTAAAAGTTGTTCTAAAACCTTAATGGATTCTTGGCTATCAGACATGTCTTAAGGATTGTTTGTACACGGCCTCCTAAAGGAAATAAAATAAGAGTTAAGAGTAAAGAGAATAATGTTAAATGAAAGTAAAAGAGAGAAAGAAGTTAATGGGTTGTGTATTTATAAAAAAAAATTATCTCGACACACACACAAGAAAAATTTTTCACAGCTCATCACCTTTTTTTCTTTTTTGACTTGGACGCAACAAACTTTTTTTTTTCTCTCTCTCTCTAAGTGTCTTTAGTCTTCCTCGGATATTGTGCGAACATTTCTGACCGCGGCCGGGTACCTTGCTTATTCCGCTTCTGCACGTGTCTCTGAGGACCATCGCCGTCGAAAAGGAAAGAGTGAAAAAAATTTTCGCTAAGTTCGCTGTGGTGCACGTTTGTTTTCGTCTTTGGTGATTATTTAAGGTGCGGTGCACAGGTGGATGATCAGCGCGTTATCGGAAAAGTATCTTTGTCACGTGGTGTATTATGTCACGTGTGTTGCTTTTTCTGGATCTTAGTTTAGCAATTTTACTGGGTTTATAATTCCGTTCGGAGTGGGAGGTCCGATGCTTAATGCGGATCGATGTGCGTGATTGTGGGTCCCTCTCTTGTCAGATCGTCAATCGTAAAGCAGGAGGATGTTACCAACTGTTCCTTATATAGGCATGTCTATGTACATATATATCTGTGTGCCTCTGTATGTGGGTCTAGGGAAGTGTCGGTTCTTGGGATAGAGAAGTCTCGGCTTCGAGATGTCTTTGCTTTTCCTTGCGTTTTCTTCTCATAACAATAGTGGATTCATTTAGTGTCAAATGGAACATTTTTTGTTCCAACTGGTTTTCATCGAAGGAATTCAATTCCTCGTCTTCTCTTAAGGAGTGCAGGTTTGTTCGTGGGGTATTATTTTTCTTTTCCGCCTCGATACGTTGCACAGCATTACTGACATCGAAGGCATCGCGCATTGCCACAGCTGCTGGGGAATAAAGAACATTGGGATCCATGAACTTATTAGCAAATCTCTTCTTGTGTGTTCTGCTTCTCTTTCTTTGTTTATTCTCCTTGTTCTCCTGGCTCTTGGTCCCATCGCAATCGTAATGGTTCAACCATGGATCTTTCAGGAATTCCTCAACTGTGTACCTTTTCTCAGGGTCAACCTCAAGCAGTCTCTTTACGCAATTTTTGGCTCCTTTACTGATCTCATCCCACCATGGCGCTAAGAACACAAAGTCTCCTCGAGAGATCTTCTCCGTAAGTATATCAATCTTATCATCATAAAATGGTGGGAACCCACATAACATAGTGTATAACACACACCCTATCCCCCATACATCTACCTGCATCGAATATCTCTGATCCTTAACTACCTCAGGGGCTGTGTATCCAACTGTACCACATGGTGTCTTAGTATTATCCTGATATATCTGTTTGGATAACCCAAAATCTGCTAATTTCACAATCCCAATTCCACCACCACCGATCCCCTTCGTGAAAACACCCTCATCCACTTTGGTATTGGGATCATCGCTCTTTCTTAATTTAGGATGCACAGAGGGTATATAATTGATATGTTTGAACAACAGATTCTCCGGTTTAATATCACGATGAACAACACCCAAAGAATGTAAATGCTTCACAGCTTCACCCAACTGTCTAATGATATGTCGAGACAAATCCTCAGAGAAATATGTATATTTGACAATCTCATTGAATATCTCACCACCTTGTAATAACTCTTGAATAATATAATAGTAGGAACCTGTTTCCTTAAAATCAATAAATTTTACAATGTATGCACAATTAGAGGATATCGACTTATGCAAAGTAACCTCTTTCAAGACTTGTTCTCGAGTAGAGGTCTTGGCTGACCCACGGCTATCCTTTTCGCTGTAGCCATCAGACAAATTTGCCTTCTTGATCACTTTAATAGCAACCTCCTTGTGTTGTTGTGAAAGAAACGTATCCCTTGTTGGAATCGCCTTAAATACCTTAGAGAATGCGCCTTCGCCAATCTTCTCCACCAATTTGTAATCATACAGCTCAGATTGTTCTCTGAACGCCACAATTGATTCTTGGAAACTCGAATCAGAATCATATCCAGAGGATAGATCTGACGTATCCGTATATGATACCGATTCGGAAGGAATACTTTCATTACTCTCATCAGTGTAACTTATATGTGTCTGTATCACGGGTTCCTGAATCGGGATTATCTCCTGAATTGTATTCGTGTCTGTATGATTCACCACTGGATGGCTCCGTCTCTCTTGTATTTCCTTCTCGATCACCAAGTGATTCTCTCTATGCTCTTCTCTGTGCTCCTCTCTGTGCCCTTCCTCTAAACCATTTTCTCCTTCCTCACTCCTATTCTTATTAAAAAATAACTTAATCTTATTCATATTGCTTGCTTTGCTGATCAACCTAATTTCTCAAATCAATGTTAAAATTATATGTTACGACTACCCTACTATCTCACAAATAAACAGTGTAATGCGTAGGTTCTATACCGGTTTTTGATCCTTGATAAGCCCCTGTCTACCAGTTTATCAAAAACTGACAATTTGCTCTGTACTGCAAATATACTCTCCTATATCAAAATTACGTATACCTTGAGGGCTCTGTAAGATGAAACGAAAATTGAAAAATTCTCGGGGTCACTTTCTAAAATATCATCGAAGGTGAGGGGGTGTCTATCATTGCATTAGTAATCGCTGAATCTGTATAATAGAAAGATTCTCCTGATCCTATAGATTCCCCCAATCGTTCATCTCTTGCTCTCTTGTATATCATCCGGTCGTGAGAGTTGTTTCTTCAAAGGAAGAAGATTTTTCTCTATACAGGAAAAATTGGGAGCTAACTCTTATCAGCTATGTGAGTATAAATAAATGGAATTTCCCAGATTGATCTTAAGCAAAACAAGAGGTTCCTTTCCTGTTATTTCTGTCTTTGTATGTGATTGTTGGAATTGATAGTGTAAGACGCAATCGCATCGCGATTTTGGCGTTGGATGTAAATTTTGCCACGCTTAGTGATGATGAGATAAACATAGACTATTGAAAGGGCAAGAGGGTATCAATTTGCTAGGTTTATATTACTCAAGGGTCCAGATTTGCTTGTTATTTTTGCTATATAGATAGATGGATGGCAGAAAGATTATCATACATGGGGTGCATTCTCAAAGAATGATGGATGTGAAATTCCATATGGATGTCAACTCAATCATAAATGTATCAAACGAGAATGATGAAGATAAACAACAGCTACCAGTTACAAAGAAACAAAAGAAGCTGGTGAGTGAAGATAAGGTTACAAATATTAAATTACTGTCCGTAGAGATCCATTTCCCATTATTGACTGCTGAGGTACCTCTATATAAAGAAAATGTGCCTGTTCGATTGGAATATAAAGACGGCCAGATAATAGTATGTTGTATCAATCACGAGCCTCTCTGTGAATTTAATTTGGATCAGAGGGATGTCACTAATGATATTTTGGTAAAGTCGTTGTTCTTTGCCAATGTTGCTACATCCATTGCGAGAATAGATGATGAAATACCAGCAATGAGGAAGAAATTTGATACAATAAATAGATCAAAGGGCATCAAGAAGTATACTAAATTACAAACCATCTCTATAAACGAAAAGTTGAGAGTGTCGAGACTAATTAAAAGGCAAGGTAAGGATATTTATACTCAGAATACGTTATTGACCCTTAAGAAGGATAATGGAACAATATCATTTGATTTATATCTCTCCTTCAAACTGGGCCTATTCAATAAATTTTCAATGGAAACAAATATGTATCTTGATCTTCTTTACTCCCAAGGTCACACAGTACCATCAAATAAGGATGCCCATCAGACAATAAATTCCAACTTCATTCAAAGACAATTTATAAATCAAACAGTAGAATATACAAAGAGAAGACTTGAAAATATGGATAGATCATTTGGTGATATTCCGCATCTGAAATTAAACCTTCTGCCCTTTCAAGAAAGAAGTGTGGAATGGATGTTAGAGAAGGAAACACAGCACTCACATTTGAGTACCGCCATACGCCCAGAAATATTGAATAATTTCCTTAATGACAAGATTTGTTACGGCTATGAAATTTTGCACTTGAAAGATTCACAATGTTTATTTTGGAATAAATTTACTGGTTATATCCTTGATGGAAACGAGGCAAGAAGGATGTATGGCAAACATTGTAATCACCAGGTCGGTGCAAAGGGGTTATTATCTGAGGAGATGGGTTTAGGTAAGACAATTGAAATTATGGCAGTAATCCTATTGAATCAAAGATCCCTCATCGGTGATTTAACCTATGTTAATGATGAAAAGAAAGTTATTCGTAGAACAAAGACATCGTTGATTATTTGTCCCAATCCATTATTACAACAATGGTTAAGTGAAATTGTTGGTCATACCGATGCTAACTCTCTCAAGTGTTTTCACTATGAAGGGTATAACGATGTTAAATTAAAATTTAAGACTGATAATATTGATGATATTGTCCATCGATTATCTCAGTACGATATTATTATCACCACGTATAATGTATTGAATGTGGAGATTCATTACGCTCAGTATAATTCAAATCAGAGATCTAGAAGAACACAAAATAATTCACCGAAATATGATTACTCTTCGCCATTATCCCTTATTGAATTCTTTAGGATAATATTAGATGAAGTTCAAATGTTAAAGAGTGATAATACACAAGCTGCTAAATGTACAGCACTGTTGCATAGAGTTCATACATGGGGTGTCTCTGGTACTCCAATCCACAACATTACAGATTTCCAAACAGTTCTATCATACTTGAAGGTTCTACCCTTTTGCAAGAAACCAAAGATTATTACAGACGTGAGTCGTAACGTTCGTAAGGATGTCCGAGAACAAAGAGAGACACTTCCGATGTCCCAAAGAAACATTCTCATGGACAACGGTGTACGATTTTCCATCGACGAACTGATGAATATTTTTATTCGGTACGATATATGTATAAGGCATTCCAAGAACGATGTTATTGATCAGATATATATTCCAAAGCAGACAAATTATTTGATACCATTGGAATTTACCCCTGTTGAGTGGGATAACTATTTGAATCTATGGAATGATTTCATTAATACCTCTGGATATGGATCCGATGGAACCCGTACTCCTAGACTGTCTAGTCAACAATTGAATCAATGGTTGATAAAATTGAGATACTTGTGTTGTCATGCCATCGTTCCTGAGAATATACAAAGTTTGTTCAATGGTCGTCATCGGAATCTGAAACGTAATCAAGTCGGTAAGGCTATGAATCAAATTGAGAATTCAGTGTCTAACATTGATGATATTCTGAAATTGATGACTATTGAGGCTATGGAGACACTGGATTCTTTGTATAGAGAAAATATTCAATTACAAATCAGATCAGGTCAGGCTACAATGGAATTACAAGATAATCCTCAAAAGGGTATTGATTTGTTAAGGGGTGTTATTGATAAAATTGAAAAGGAATTAAGAGTAAATTTTAATATTGTGAATCCTCTGAATATAGATTTTGATAATTTATCTGATGTTTCTGTAGCCAAATTGAAGGATGAATTGGATAGTAATGGGACAGTGATGACGATGCCTAGTGAGCATGAGATTGGGCTAAAGAAATTAAAGGTTCGATCATATTTGGATTTATTACATCAATGTTATTTCTTTATCGGTACTGGATTTTATTTTATGGGTTCAAAGAGACTTGAAGAAGTTGATGATATGAATGAGAAATTAAAATTGACCGATTTGAAGACACCGCTACATTGTTATGATTACAATGGTAAAGAAATTGTCGGAGAAGTGAACTATACAGATATGTATAATGAGGAGACTATGGAAAAGATTGTTAAGAATCAACTTATGGAAAAATCAAACTATGACCAGGCTGAAAGGTTAAGAAAACAAATTCTTAAGGAAAGATCATTAAAAGTTGGGGAAGTAATTGATGAAGTAAAGGGATATTTTGAGGGTAAAAATCGTGGTAAAGATAAGAATATTACATCATTGAAACTAATTGAATTTAACTCCGAGGATGATTACTCTACCAATCTGGTTGTCTCTAAACTATTTAAGGCGTTGAGAGTGATGATTTCTAATCTGAATCAACAGGCATCACAATTTAACGAATACGTTACTAAAGTTATGGAGTTGTTGTATAAGCCAATGACTAAAGAATATGATGATTCCAACGAGGATGACAAAGCAGCAGAATATGGTACGTCGATCAATGATCAGGATGAAGTGTTTGTATATCTTCATGTTCTTGAAGAGATTTTAAAGAATAGAGACTTTGTTGTGACTACGGATGATGAAGAAATCAAGATCAATTTGAAAAATTTGATTACGGTGGATCCTATTTATTCTGATTTCCATGTTAAATTGATTAAAGAATTAAGATTGATAAGTGAGGGTACCTCATTAAATTTAATCTTTAATGATTTAAGGAATACTAAAATTGTTAGATCATCTTTACATACAACGTTATCGCATACAAGTGATAATTTTGAGGATTATCTATTAGGTTATGAGATTGAACTGGGTAAAATCATTAAGGAAAATAAATCTATTAGGGAATCTCTAAGAAGATTGAACCTGATTTATAATTCCAAGGTTGAATATTATACACAATTGCAAAAGATTTCGGATTCCTTAGTTTCACTTGTACAATTGGAGCCTGGGGTTCGTAGAACGATATTGAATAGTATTCGAGGTGATAAAGAATACAATGAAACGTTAGGGAAGATTCAACAAACGGAGTCCCGTATCAAGTATTTGACTAGTCTTTCTAAATTGAAGGAGTTGATCAAACAGAACAAAAAATTCAATTGTGTGATTTGTTTTAATGTTATTCATATGGGTTCTATTATCAAATGTGGTCATTTTTTTTGCAAGAGTTGCATCTATAATTGGTTGAAAAATCAACATTCGTGTCCGATCTGTAAACGAGAGATCAATACGTTTGAGGTTTACAATTTCAAATTTCAAAATGACATTGAAAGGGATGTGAAGGAAGTGGTCGATGAAGTGGAAGAAGAATTAAAGAAAGAGAATGAACCAAAAAGTGAGATTGTCGATGATAATTATTTTAATGCTAAATATATTCGATTTCCTGAGATGAATGAGGTACATCGGATAAAGATCAAGGAAAGTTTTGGTGCGAAGATTGATTTTATGATTAGACTGATTTTATTTTTGAAATTGCGTAATGAGACCGAGGGAAATTCACCACCACAGATATTAATCTATTCTCAAAATTTTGAATTTTTAAAAGTGATTACGAAAGTACTAACTTTCCATCATATCCGACATGTATCTGGTTTCTCGAATGGGAAATCTGTTAGTGGGTCTATTGATAAATTCAAGCATGATGATACGATTACATGTTTGTTACTTAATGTAAGGACCTTTGCTACAGGGTTAAACCTTTTGAATGCTAAACATATTTTTTTATTGGATCCGATTATCAATCATACAGATGAGTTGCAGGCTATGAGTCGGAACAATCGGATTGGACAAACGGATGCGACGTTTGTTTGGAATTTTATGATTTGTGATTCAGTTGAGGAAAATATCTTTCATTACAAATGTGAATTGGAGGCAAATCGACAAGATGAGGAAGAGGCACAAGAAGAAGTTCAGGTGGGAATAGAAATCAGGGGGGTAGAAAAAGGGAATCAAATGATTAGTATGACAGATACTGGTGAATTTGAGATTAACGAGAATGCCTCAGAACTTGTCGCTGAGAAACATCTTAGACATTGTTTTTTTCGAACAGGAAGTTAAAATGGATGGTCTTTCCGCATGAAAAGTTAATTATCTGTAGGGAAAGAAGAAGAAAAAAAAAATACACATGAAAGGGAGAAGGTTAAAATATGTAAAAAAAAAATTACGTAGTATGAGAGTCAAAGAGAAAAATAATTAACTGAGAACTCTATCTAAATGATCATTATTCTCAAGGGTATCCATTGCTTTAATATTATTCAAGATATCTTTCTTACTTGATTCAGCGATTGCGCCGTCGCACATGATCATTTCGTTAAGGATATCATAAGCTCTTGAGAAATTAAAGATGATATCTAATTCACATACGTTACCGAAATATGCGTCCATGGTCTCTACGTACCTCTGAATGATCTCTAGGGTCAACAATTCGTTATCCAAATCCGAAGAGATTCCACAGATGAAGTACAGTGAGGCATACCGTCTGTAGACAACCTTATGGTCATCATATTCGATCACGTTACACATTTTCGGCTTACGGGCCAAAATGAGGGGTGTAAGATCATTAATGATCTTAACTTTTGCCTTTTGAGTCAATGGCGTGTACCATTGCATCAATCTGACTTTGCCTTGTCTCGAGATTAATATCAGGTATTTTATGTGGGACATATTTTTTTTTTTGTTAGTATATTGTAGTGGTAGTATTAGCAATAAGAAAGTAATAGTATTGTAAAGAGGCAACAAAAAAACGCGATTTCCTTTCTGGGCGACGAGGGGTGCTTCTCCTTTTTTTTTTTTCTCTCTCTCTCTCTCTTTCGCTGTGTAGAGTTTTTCCCAAAAATTTTTCAGTTTACTTGTTGGTGGAAAAAAGTTCAAATTAACAAACTGGTTCGTTAAATAAAAATGAACGTCTTAAGTTATTTTGTTTTTTATTTTAACATTTAATGAAAGCCCAAGAATTCAGGGGGGAACTAAGGCAACGTAAAGTTTTCTACGGATATTTCTAGAGAACACATGTTCCAAACCCATGCCCCGCACACAGCCTCCTTTGTTACCGTCGTGGGACGTCTCTGCGGGAATTTCTGAGCTTACTCAGCCGGATTAACGTTTCCAGTTCCTTCTTTCCTGTGGCAGCGACGTCGCACAGAAACACTCGCAGCACTAAGCTGGCTTCTTCTCGGCTTCTTCGGTTTCAAGAAAAAAAAACACCGTCTGTGTGTCTCGCTCTGCGGCTCTGTCTGTGTGCATTGTTCTCAACGGCATTTGCGGACAAACCCTCTCTGCAATTATTTCGGCCTGTCTGTGATTTCTTTGTGTCTCAGAGTCCTGCAGGGGCTGTCTGGGTAAGTCTGTATATCCATTGCTAAGGCCAAGTATCGGTAATGGTTAGTAAACGTTTTAACCCCCATATGGAAGAAACATACGACTCTGAATAAAACCTCTTCTGTACAAACTATTGTCTCTTCTGAGAGGAGAAAGAGAGAAGCACTATTCAAGATTAGGTGTGCATGATAGAAGCAGACTCTTACCCATTCATAGCTTGATTTTTTTTCTTATTTATTTTATTTTTTTTTTTTTTTTTTTTTTTTTTTTGTTATATAAACGGTTAAGTTCCCCTGAATTCGCAACTACATTACTCATACTCATACTCATACTTGATCATTCTTCTCTTATAATCTATCAATATAACTACTGACTGTATCATTCAATCATTGTATTAGACTAAATACTTTGTTTGTAACTATTCCGACTCGTTTCTTTTCGCTCCGAATCCGGAAATCTGAAAACTATTTCCCTTTGATTACTAATTTTCACCTTTTTTTCAAATATTACTGATATATATCAATATTGATTGCTAAGCAAGGGAACTACTTTTTATCCCAATATTTAATCATCCTTTCATTTGTGTGTGTGTGTGTGTGTGTGTGTGTGTGAATGTGTTTTATATTATAGACACAGACAAAAAAAAATAAATTAAAATGACCTCTAATATATCATCACTTATCAACTCGGATTCAACTTTAATTCAAAGAGAAAATCAATCCTCAATTAGAACTTTAATAAATAACGATGACCAAAAGGATTGGTCAGTCAATTCAACAAAGGTATCCAAACATCCAATTATTAAATTCGAAAATACTGTACCTAGCTTCCCATTAGCATCTCCGAATTCGGAGTCCCCCCATGATATTCAAATTTCTTCATCTCCAACAAATAACGCTAATGTACAACAACAAGTACAAATACCACAACAGGAAATACAATTGGAATTATTAGATAGAGATCAAAAGGATTCTGCTGCAAAGAGAAGAAAACAAAATAGAGACGCTCAGAGAGCCTATAGAGAAAGAAAAGCAAATAGAATTCAAGTACTTGAAAATAACGTCACCGTATTGAAAAATTCAGTAGATGATTGGACTGAAAAATATAAACATCTTTATAGGGAATATAGTGAAAATGCAACGGTATTGGAAAGTGTATTACTAGAAAATAAACAATTGAAATTAGAATTGGATAGGTTAAGAAAAGTTATACCACCAACTCCTAGAAATAATTCTTTAAAAGAGATTGTAGAAAGTTTTAGACCAAATGTTATGCCAAGAGATAAAAGGAATTCTGTATCACAGGATCCAAAGTCAATCTTACCTTCCTTCAATCCATATCAACAACAGCAATTTTTACAACAACAACAGCAATTACAACAACCTCCAGTTTATGTTAGATCTATATCACAACCTACACATGAACAAACAACGTTCATTCCAGATACACAATTTTCAAACGACGCCTTTCAAAGAATCAGAAAAGTGATGTCAGTGGAAAATAATAATTCAATGCATCATGATCATGTTTCTAATTTACAAATGAAAACATCAAATGGTATCGATAAAATTCCAATCTCCTCAAGGAAGAGAAACTCTTATTAAAGCTGGTCTTCTATAAGTCAATTTGAACATATTTAATGATATCATATATAATTAATATTCTTTAATTTTGCGCTTGTTCAAAAACATTTTTGCTTCAACAGGATTTTTTTTTTAACATTCTTTCCTCTCGTCGTTTGTCTTCCTTCTAATTAGAGAACATTACTCTCTTGCCTGAACCATATTAAGTTTTCCGATCAAATATTAAACAAGTGGCTCCATATTTCAAATTTGACTCCGCTTTACAAGAAAGAAAATGACCGCGACTTGTTTCTTTTTTTAATTATTATTATTATTATTATTATTATTATTATTATTATTATTATTATTGCCTTGCAACATAGAATGAAACTCTAAGAACTACTACGTATAATCCTTGGCACTTAAGACCGATTCCTCTTTAATCAAATACACTCCTCTAAAAACTTATTTGTTATCGGTTGCCAAAAAAAAATACCTTTAATTTACAGCACATACTTGCACACACTATCAAAAACTTTATTCAATGAGATCCTTAACTCAATCTCAGCAAACTTACAAATAATCCCCACAGTATTGATATTATTCCGCCCACGTTTCTCTTACAAACTTAAACTATGAATATTTTGAAAAAATCACGCAATCAGATACTAACTCTAATTGAGATATTTACCAAACAATTTACCTTCTCGAGTCTCCTGACTAACACATTTAGGATTTCGCACATAAATACGTTAATCCGAACCCCTGAAATTTTTTTTTCGTGTGTTTTACTCCAAATTCGAAAAAAATAATTGCTTCCAGACGGATTTGAACCGCCGATCTCCACATTACTAGTGTGGCGCCTTACCAACTTGGCCATAGAAGCTGTTTTCTATGAATGTTTTGGAAAACCGTGGTTTTCTTACCATGCAATTTAGACATCAGTCAGATCATCTTAATAATAGAATTTCGGTAGATAACAATAAGTAAAGAAAGATTCCCGATGAATGTGTAAGAAATTAAATCTTTGATTGACCATCATAATTGCAATAGGAAAATAATCAATAAATAAAATAGATATAAAACCATAATTACCTAATAAAGAAGAATCTTATAAAGTACATGAATTAGATTAAACGTTATTGGATACGTAACGACCAATTTAAACTATAAGCTAAATTGAGACAATAACTAAAAACCAAATGTTGTATTATGAGATAACTTGAGGTTTAATTGCGCATTTATTAGATCAATATCTATTAAATGTCATGAAATGGAAAAGTATATAAAGGTGATAATATTCAATTCGTCTATCATCATTAACTCTATAATCTTTATTTATGTCCTGATATTTATTCTAAAAAACGATCAATTTAATTTAAAACTAATGTATCAAAAGATATTATGAAATCAGGTATTCGTAAAACAAAAACAATTTACAACTCTGACTCAGAAATAATTGGGTCAAATACTAATCCTAATTTTTGACAAAAGGTATGTACCATGAGCAAGCAGAATCTTGGAGAACAATTATATTGCTCATCGCAGAACATTCCCGAAACTTATATTGTTCAGAATAAAATATTGTGGGATATATAAAGGAGGAAAATTATACATCTAATCCAATTAGTTTGTACTTTCTCGTTTACCAGAGACTAATATAAGAAAATCAATTAACAACAACTCGAACTTAACAACAATGAACGCTTTTGATATCAATGAGAATAGAACAACCCCAGGTCTCTGTAATCTTTTGATACAAAAACCAGAACCTAATATAAGAAATGCTCTTAGCAACAATTCAAACTTAACAACAATGACCTCTTACAACAATGAGAACGGTACAGCCCCAGATTTCTGTAATAAGAAATGAAATTTTTGCTTTTGAACCAATGACTGGCAAACTAATAAGAAGCTTCACCTATAATTTGATAGGCTTCTGTAAAGTCATCTATAATTATTGGTTTAACAACTGGAGGGTAATTCACCGTTTAAATAAAAAATTTATAAGTAGTAGAAAATGGTGAAAATCGATTATCAACACTCTGTACTTCCTATTTTAAATTTTGAGATGCAAGAAAAAGAAAAAAAAGAAGATTAAACTGTATATTGATTATCAATTGAAATTTCAACTATCAGATTTTTCTCTAACTTTAACCGTGTGTAAAAGGAGTATCTGTTGAATCCTAACATTTTCAGGATGGTTAGTGCAAGAATATTAGAGCATGGAAAATTTACATCTGAAACAACAAAAATGACAGATGGTAAAAATTTTCACTTATAATTGAATAGGCTTGTACAACAT
>JAJMCG010000042.1:0-69403 GCA_030572895.1 Jamesozyma jinghongensis
AGGCTTGTACAACATCATCTAAGTGCTACTGGTTCATCTGTGAAGTATATGAAACTGTCCAAATTGAAACGTATATAAATGACAGAAAATAACGACAATCAAATTCTAAGATATTATCTTGTGGTTGAGCATGATTGGCTTTATAGCTAGACATGATAGATGTCATTTCAAATGGTTAATAATACACAGATAAATTTTCTCGCTTTTTTACAATAAACAAAATAAAATATACATAAAGTGCGACATTCTAATAGTCGATTGTCATTATTTTCTGCCACTTATATACGTTAACAAAAACAACACTACAATCATCGTACATATACCTTTACATATTACTTTTTATAACTCAAAAGTTATGAACATAGTACTAATCAATAATACTCGTAACAAACATGTATATGTCTATCATATTCTCGAATTGCTGATAAGAATGCTTCTTAAAAAAACGTCAAATAAAATGTCTTTATCAATATATATATATATAATATGTTAATACATACTTTTAAAATGCTTTATATATATATGGGTGTCTCTGCTTTAGACTATGTTTAAGCGACGACAAAATCGTTCAACTTCCCAGTTTGTAAACTGCTCAAATTTTCCTTAATATAATTCTTCATTCTTTGATTACCCAATAATATCTTACCTAACCAAATCATTAGATATTTCTTAACTACTGCTGTACCTTTGAAAATTATACCTGTTTGATCAAATCTGTTCATCAATGTCACCCCTAATAATAATAAACAAATAGGTATCCAGAAAAATAATAACATCTTATCATTGGACATAGTTCTCTTATTTTGAAAGAATCTATTAAACCTTCTTTGAAAGACATCCTCATCATCCTCTTCAGATGATTCAAATGATTCTTGAGTTGAAGTATTCTCGTGTGATGAAGTTATCTCCTTTTGATCTGGATGTTTCGTTCCGGTTAACTTAGGGAATAAATCATCATATTTAGGTAATTCTTCATTAATACGTGTAAGCATTGAATTCCATAAAGTATTGATATTATATGTTTGTTCAGGTTCCTCTGATTTTGGTAATGGTAGAGTTTGTGATGTTTGTAATATTTGTTGTTGATCTTTTGCATCATTAATCGAACAACCTTCATTTTCAGAATCAGTGAAATCCTCATTATCTTCAAAATCACATTCTGATGAATTTGTTGTATTAAATCTTCTCAATGATGTTAAATGATCACCTGAATTAAATGATGATTTGATTTCATCATTAAACATATCAAAACTCACTTGTGATGATTGTCTTGAGTGTGATATGTCCTTATAATTATCAAACAAATATAATATTTCATTAAATGTAGATTTCAATAATTTGGAATTATTCAAGGTAAATAATTGTCTTGAGCTTATACCGTTAAAGGCTTGTTTGGCTGGATTCAATTGACAACTTAATAATAAACCGATACATTTTTTGTTACCAACGATAGATGCAAAATGTAATGGGGTAAAACCAAATGAATCTTTAACATCAATCCTTGCGCCTGATTGAATTAAGATCGAACACAGATCAAAATAACCCTTAAAGGATGCCAGATGAAGTAATGTTCTCCCCAATGGATCACACATTGATAAATTTGAAGTGGTCTTATTTAATGATTTAATGACATTAATGATAAGAGCCTCGTCATTAAGGATTGTTGACTTAGAGAGGACATTCATTGAATCATTAGAATAAGTAGTAGAACCTGGGGATGTATTTGAATCATTATCATTGACGATCTGTTTAGCTATGTTTCTTGCATCTTCTAATTTTCCATTCATCTTTAGTCCAACAATTTGAAGTGCTAATTCAATCAATTGTCTATCAGTTTCATCGATATAAGTGAAAATAATCTTATTAACCAAACTGTGTGTCTGTGTCGAATCCATATGTAATGGATCCTCAATGGTGACAAAAACTTGACCTGCTGTTGTTGCGGGTGGTAAATAAGTGACCATTGTAGAGTTATTCCAACATTGTGTCGATAAAGCCAAGTTATCACCAAATTTAACTAACAAACCTTGTTTAAAATTTGACCCCAAAAGAGTTACCTCTATACCACCATTTACGGGTCCCTTTGATGGAATAATTCTTTGAATTGTTGGCAGAGTTGGATCTGGAGATATATTTTCAAAAAGAGATGCTGATGTGGCCATAGTTGAAATACCCAAATTTGATCTCTTTCTTTGATTTGTTTGTAAGATTGAAGTATTGTGTAAATTTGTTGTGTTTGAAGTTGCCGCTGAGGATGAATAACTATTATAATTACTAATATATTCACTTGTCATTGAATCTGTCCCATCTTCACTTAACGATGTTGGCGATGGAATTATTCTATTGCTATTGAATGAAAAGGATCCATTTATGGAAGTGACAGGTGGTGTTGTAGTGGTCATAGTTGTTGTATTATTTACTTGAGACAGATGATTTGGTTGTTTAAATTGGAAATCCTTATTTGATAAAGCTGGTACATTAGTAGGTATATTAAATTGAAAATTATTTGATTCATTTCTTGAATTGGGGGATACATTATCATTAGAATTCGGATGTAAACTTTCATTTGAAGGTATTGAGGGCAAATGATTTACCATTGTTGAATGCACTTGTGATGGTTTTTTATCTGTGATAATAATTGGTGTTGAAAGATGTCTTGCCAATAAATTATCCTTGGAGTCCTTCATTGTTACCAGTATTCTAAAACCATCCTTTGAATTATGATGTCTACAATAACAAACGATTCTTGTGATAATATCAAATTTATTATCTCTAATTACTAACAATTGTTTATTATTAAATATTATTGCGTTTCTTTTGGGATTATTACACCAAAGCATATTATCACTTAACCCAGATTTTCGCCTTGAAGCTCTTCTATGTTCTCTTTTAACACATTTTTGACATACTGTAATGAGACTATTATTCTCTGAAGAAATCAAATAAGCATTTAAAAACACCATATGATCCTTAAAGGATTGTGGATAAGAATTTATATCTTTGTTCAAATAAAATTTTTGTCTTGCTATTGAGTCTGTCTGTAAATGAACCATATATTTGTCTAGCGGTGGAGATATATTTACCGTCAACTTCAATTGATTCTCCACTCTTGTAATCGAGGGCAATCCATCGATATTAATTTTGTATGGAAGTGAATCCTCTTTCATATGAATCAAATTTAGGATATCCAATGATGAGACCTGAGGGCCTGAGTTAGTAATCTCTCTGGTTCTCCCGAAGACGATAGTGTTATTAATAAGTTGTTGAAATTTGTCTACCAACTGTAAATTCATATCAGTGGAGACTCTCTCCGTTTGCTGCTGTGGTATCTCATTTGCATCCCTAATAGAGCTGATAGGTGGTTCGGAGTTCCCCACAGAGTACAATTCATTAGCAAAGAGGTCATTATCAAATAGCGAATTGTCTTCGAGGTTCAAGAAGTCGAAATGCTCGTCCCCTTCAGTTTTAAACATAGGAATATATTTGGTTAGTGATTGGTACAGTTTAAAAGACGCCACCTAAACCCACCCAAATATACATTGATATATATATATATATATATAGTACCTGCCACTCTCAACATTTTTTGCCGCCAACAGATTTCTGTTGGATTTTACGTCACATTTCACGACATGGCCCCGCTTTCCACAAAAAACGCTGCAGAACCAAAAAAATGCCACTCATTTATTGCGTAAGAATTATTCGGTGCGTTTTCAGTGTTTCCCATTTGTGAGTCTTTCTATGTGATTTTGTTCCAAATTGTTTCCTGTGGCAATTTTGTTCTAATTTACCCACTACAAAACTTTATGTATGTAATAAATAATATATATATATATATATATATAATTGTCTCTGTGTTGTCTGATGGATAGAAACATCATGTGGCTTATGAATTTCAGTATACATTTGTGCAGAAATTGAAGTATGAACTGATACTCATACACAATGGTTTGTCATTACTATTTCATTTCTCTTAGTATCATTGTGTAGAAGTATAATTAACACTGCAATGCTATATACTATGTATGTAATAATATTTTTTTAGTAAATGCGGCTCGGCTCGAAAATTTTTCAGTTGAAAAATTTTATGTAAAAGGTTATCCATCTCATCGCAACTACCAAATACAGATATACCCAAGGATGGCCCCTGTAAAACCATCAACACAACCTCAGGAGACTATCGAGACCTCCGAGGAACTTCCTGTCCCACCTCCAGTGAAGACTTTCCCACCACATCCAGATGTAACTAGAGTCCTAGCTAATATTTACATGAGTGGGATTCAACCCATAGTAGATCATTGTCCTTTAAAGGCACAGTATCAAATCAGTCATATCCTCTCTGTGATCAAATTTAACACGATTCCAGAATATCTAGTAAGAAAGGGTTATACTCTTAAGAATATCCCAATTGATGACACAGACACTGAAGATATCTTACAATATATTAATGAAACCAACAAATTCATTGATGAATGTCTTTTCCCAAATCAAAAGGAATATTCTCCAGAGAAGGTCAATTTTAAGAAAATCCCACAGGTAGGTGCAATCTTAGTGCATTGTCAAGCTGGCGAATCTCGTTCCACTGCATTTGTCGCTGCATATCTAATGTACCGTTATGGTCTTACACTAAAACAGGCACTATATGCTATAAAGCGTAAAAGATCTACAGTAGAACCAAACGAAAATTTTATTCAACAATTAGAAATATACGAATCTATGGGTAATAAGATTGATGACGATAACAAACAATACAAACAATGGAAATTGGAAAATTTGGCCAAGCAAGAAACATATCAAATCAAACCGGATATGTATATTCAAGAGACAAAAGAAAAAGAAGCCAAAGCAGCAAGCGCTATTCGTTGTAAAAAATGTAGATATCAGATTGCTCTATCCACAAGTTTTATCCCCCATGAACCACCATCTAAGGAATCTTCAGAGGGTCATTTCATTAGAAAAGCTGCCGGTTCAAATCGTGTCATTGATATCCAAGAATCACAATCTGTTTGTTCCCATTATTTTTGTGAACCAATCCTTTGGATGAAACCAGAATTAGATAAAGGTGAATTAGAAGGTAAATTTTTTTGTCCAGGCTGTCAATATAAAGTAGGTGCTTATAATTGGAAGGGTTCAAGATGTAGTTGTGGTAAATGGGTTATCCCAGCTTTACATTTTCAAAGCAATAGAGTCGATCAATTCCCATTACATAAGATTGCTTTACCAAATGTAGTTCATTTCAAGTCGGAGCATTAAACATTATTTAATAGATAATGTGTATATATAATTGTATATTAGCATAAAATTTTTTGAAAAATTTTCTTCCTTGAATGCAAACCTTTTCTTGGAGCTGTTTTTAAGCTTCTTGTCTAAAATCACCAATGAATTGTGATGAATTCATATCACCATCAACACCATCATCCAGCTCATGCAAAAATGAATGAATCTCATGTCGTTTATCAAATGATTGACTCATCTCATCAAATTCATCATCGTAACAAATATTATCCTCTGCATCTTCTTCATCATAATATTCTTCCTCTTCTTCCTCAGGTAATTCATGATCAACCTCTACAACCATATCACCCTCATCTATATGTGTTTCATTAAAAGATTCATGAAATCGAAAATTCAATCCCTCATTTTCTGTCTCCTCCTGTGCAATATTCTCATTCCCAAATTGACTATTGTTATTTTCTAAAATGTGATTAAATGTACGATGATTTGAATTGACAATAAATGGCGAGAAATCACCTCGTTTTTGCAAAATAGTTTCGAAAATATTATTGTTAAACATTTCACCATTTTCACTACGTTTATAACCTATCCCAATAGGTTGAAAATAATTCTTACCGAAATCTCGAACCTCTTGCCTCTTATTTCGTTCAAGTTTTACCTCCATTTGTAATCTCGACCCATTCGGTATCAAAGTAGGTTCATAACTAGCAGCGTCATAAGCCAAAAGAGACAAACCACTATATTCAACATCACTTTGCCGGCTTTTCTCTTGTGCTTGTTTAATACTATTCTGTTGTAAATTAATCAATGCTCCAAATCCATTTGTTTCACTCTTATAAGCTTTTTGAAGGGACCGTTTAATTCCTGCAAAGACAGGTAGACTAGCCAAAGTACGATATCCGTCACCCTGAATATCCTCTAGTCTTGTACTTGCCATCATGCGTCTCTTTAAATCTTTTATTTCGCTTGTGATATCTTGTATCTTAAGTGCTACACTTCTTGTTTTTTTTGTTTTTCTTTTCAACGTTGACTATTTGCTATTTTATCTTGCCGCGATTATAAAAGTGTTTTAAGAACTAAGGGGATTTTCTTTACAAAAACTACTCACACAAACACACACTTATTAAAGAGATACGATGGACTCCCAAATTAATGAATTAAAAAGCCAAATTGACGAATTTGACACCAGAATTGGTGAATTAAGAATTAATCTCGAGGAAAGGTTACATGGTATCGATTCTGAAGACGACAAGAAAGGACTTATAAACTCCAGAATTGCATCCCTTAAGGATCAAATTGACTTGTTGAATGCGAACATAGCTGAGATTAGGACTCAGATGGAGGCAACTGACGATAAGAATGATCCAAGATTGGCTGGGTTAGACTCCCAGTTAAATAAGTTGAGAAAGGAGTTAGATGAATTAGTGAAACGCGAATCCCTTTAAACCGGATAAGAGCATGACGAACTAGTCGACCCTTGTTCAATTGACAATGATCATATAATAGAGGTAATGTGAATATTATAACAATGGATGCTTGATAATCATAATTAGGGTAGGGGATGAAATGAGCTATTATTCGCAAGGATAATAGTTCCATTTATTTTAATTTAGTTAATTACTTAATTGTACAAATACACTAGAAAAAAGAAGCTATATTAATAAATTTTTAAATATAGGCTATAAGGGATAAATGCATATTGTTTACTTACATCGGAAGGTTTCTGTTGCTCAATCAGAAGCTTTATGTGAGTCATTTTCATATATCCATTTTTTATACCGAGATCCTTCAATATGGTTCACTTTTATTTTATATATTTTATTTTACAATAGTTTATAGCACGTTGTATTTTTACTTACAAACTCTCTTGATCATATTTTCAGAATCACTTTCAACCCAATCTCTAATTCTCTTTTGGGAATCGATCAATTTAACATAACCTCTCAACAATTCTTCATTGTTTAATTTTTGGCCTTCCAAGATTAACTTTCTCTTTAAGGTCTTGCTATTCTTTTCATTCTTCGTCAACGCTACTTCGGTTTCAATTAAAGATCTTTCAATAGAAGAGGTCATTAACTCCAAGTTTGAAATAGCACCAAATCTGGTAATCAATGCAGAACCACCATTATCGATTCTTTGGATTTTATAGAAAATCATATTAATCATAGACTTCATATTTGAGTTCAAGTATGGTAAGTTCATCAAGTTAGACAACCACTCGATAACACCTCTCATCTTCAATAAATTAACATCTTCTTTATTTTTAACCCCATCTTCAATGGTCTTTAAAACCCAGAATAATTGACCATAAAAATTTTCAAAGTTAATATCTGAGTTTGCAGGTGCGATCATTTCTTGTAACATTGGAATCTCATTCGCACGAATTAATGGACCGCTTAGCACCCAACGGTACGCTTTTTCGTACAAAGCTGTTGCTGGACGCAGTAGGACATCACATATACGTGATACAGAAAACCAAACTATTGGTGCAATAACAACTTGTTCTAACTTATGAGTAAATACGATCTTCTTCAAAAGGATCTTGAAGATATTGCCATCCTTAAACTGTTGATTGTCTTCTAGTGATGCCATCATTTCGGTGACTAGATAAATGGAAATATTTGTGATATCTGTATCAGAGTCACCCAGAGAACAAATTATAAATTGAAAGAGTTTAGACGACAATAACTTTTTTACTTCAAAGATATATTTCATGGATTCATTGTCCTCTTCACTGCTCTTGAATTTCAATAATTCTTTATTATGAACAGTCAAAAGGATCAAAAATAAAGGATCGTAAATTGTGCCTAGCTCACCATTCTTCAATAATCTTTGTGTGTTATTATAGAATTTTTTTAGTTGTTCCCACGATTGAACGTTAGTTCTACTTGGATTAAATATTGGAATAACAGGTCTTTCAATAATATAGTTATTGATTGAGTTAGTAATGTAGTCTTTTCTTAGAGTCAGAATTAACCCTTCTCTTTCTTGAATGATTAATTTTGTCTTTCCAATCAAATCGAGAGTATCTTCTTCATTACTCTCCATAAAATCCCATGTGTAAATATTATTGGTCCAGGAAATAGAAGTTTTGGATTCAATTTTTTCTAACATATCGAGAATCATCTTGTCAATGGCAGAAATAGTCCCAGAATAAAAGGTCAACAACTTTTGTTGAACAGACACATTGCAGTTAGGAGCAGGTGTCATATTGAACTGAGTATATAGACAAACAATTGTCAAATAGCGAAGATATTCGTCAGCATCATCGTTAACCAATGGGCTCTTTTCGTTATTTAAAATAAATTGAATCATCTTAGTACATTGAAGTACCTTGGAGTCGCCACTCAAGACAAGTTGGACAGCATATTCCATAATTTTAACATCAGTGATCCATTTGCTGTTGAAGATACCTTCTAATTGAGAGTTTAAAATATTACTATTAACTTTGCTCCAAATGTTAACCTTTTCAACCAATTTCTTAAATTCGTTCAAAACCAACGTATACTTTTCATTCATCTCCGTGCGTTCAGATAACAACTTAGTGATGTATAGGATCATCTTGCCTAACCATTTAACGATGTATTCTGCATCATAGTCATTTCTTTTGATAACCATGTTGATAACTAAGTCACTGTATTTGTGAGCATACTCTGTAGTTATGTAATGTAAAATATCATTGTTTTGTTCAGTAGTTAAAAACTGATTACCATGTAGGGCAAACAATTTCAAACACTTATTGAAGTTGTCACCTGATAAAGTTTTAAATGTTTCATAACAATTGAAGATAGCGTTCTTGACAAATTTTTGAACAGTTTCATTGCTGGCAACAAACTGCGAGACACTGACAGCAATACATACGGATGTAGTAATATCATGAGAGTCATGAAGATATGGAATTATGCCTTCAATAACATAATATGTTGAATCAATGAATGCCTGTAATATAGAGAAATAACTGGAATCCTTTAAGATTATTGACAGCAGAGTTTTGGCATTAATGTTATCGACCCTGTTATTCCTTATAAATTTACTGACAACTTCTTCAGTATGCCTATGTTTGGCATTTAATAAAGTTTCGACTAACGTAAATGAAATGTTCAATTTTGAGTTACTGAAAATTGTTTCTAAAATTACGAACAAAATTTCTTCAGAAAGTTCATTTTTAGAATTTACTAGTGTTAACATATGTTCATCGGTTAGTAGGTCTATTACAGAGGCAATTAAATCGTTCAGGGGTTCTGATGAATTTTTTTCCATTTTGATGCTGTTTAACCAAGAGAAAACAAATTCCTCAAATTCGAAATCAGTTTTAGAAGAAGATACATCCTTTGGAACGCCCTTATAAATTTGTACTAATGCTTGTAAAATAAATGTTGATTTTTCCTTAGTCGCATCATCAACGTCATCTGAAGTAATGCCATCAAACAATGATTTGTAAATTTGTGGTACCATTATTTTGAATGTATCGCTTGCCAAAGTGTAACTAGCTACCTTTGATGAAAGATCATCAACTACATTAGCAAATTCGTTATTGAACTTGATACCTTCATCTTGAATGAATTGTTTCAGTCTGAAAATAACACCAATAATATCTAACTCATTAACAGGGTATCTCGAGTTGTTTTTCATCTTAGAGTAAGGTAGTAGTGTAATGTATTGGAAGAAAGAGGAGTCTGCACTATTAGAAATTAAGTATTCTTCCTTGTTTAACTGAGAAACATTATATTTCTTGAATTCTAAGTATGTTTCAATGTATTCCTCTGGGATGTTCTGGAGATAGTTCTTTGCCAGGTCATGGACACCAGCTTCAGATTCACCAGTAATAGCCAAGTTTCTTAAAAAAATAAGTATCCATTTCATAATGGTAGTAGTATCAGTATCTTGGTTAACAAACTTCCATTGTTCAGCAAGTGCCATAACGAATGGTGATATATTACCATATTCTTGGGACATATCAACATATTTATAGGGCATCTTAACACAACGTGATATGCTTTGGTCAATCAGCTTCCAAATGTTGTCGAATTCTGTAACATTCTTTTCATCGTCATCAGGTTGTGCACATACGACTTGTAAACTGTTAATTAACGATTGCATTGGAGAAACCAATAATTTACTGCTAAATATAACGGTACCGTGCAATAGTTCATTTAATAATTTGGTAATTTTGAAAGACATAACACTAGTAGAATTCTTCGAAGATGCCAATTTTAATAATGAACTAAACAAAGAGTTTTCTTTTTCAGAGGAATTCCACCATTTCATTTGAGTACCATTCAATTCTTGATATTGTAAAAAGTTATCTAAAATGGCCAAATCCATACCAGAAAATGAAGGTTTTTGCATAATGTCTGTGTAAATGTTTGGAGATGGCAATGTGATAGAGAAAAAATTTGGGAAGCATTTACTATAGTATCTTAGGATGACAGTCAAAGATAGTGCTAAGATCTTCTTTTCTTTCGTAGAGGCATACAATTGTGTCAATGCAGTGGTGAATATGGCCAGGTCTGGAATGTTGGATAAAAAGGCTGTGCTAATAATTGCCTTGTGTGAGCTCCAACCCTTTTCTGTATAGAGTTTAAGAACCTTCTCTAATTTTTGGAATGCAAATACAATCAATTGGCATGCTAATTGTTTGACGATATAAGATTCGTGCTGCAATGCTTTGGTTAAGGATGACTTTGTTATAGATGATGGAACAATATTTTCAATAACTAAAGTTTTTGATGGAATCATATCTGTTTCAATAACCTTCATAAACTCTGGAATATCTAAATTAATAATTCTTCCCAATAGCAAAGTCATACCAAACCAGTAAGAGGTCATCTTTGGATCATGAGAGCCCTGAGAGGCTAAATAAGCACAATATGGTGCAACTAATTCAGGTGTATGTTTTAAGACCTTCACGACAGTATTAGCTTGCATATCATCTTCCCATGGTTTAAAGATTCTCAACATGTTAAATAATAATTTATTGTGAACCTTGAATTCCCTTTGTTGGACAATGATTGGGACACCAGTGTTAAAGCCAGAAGTTGGAGATTCGTCAAACCAAACACAATTGTCTGGATATGCAACACTAGATTCCGGCAGACTACCGTAAGCTAAAAAGAATTCATTAACTTTTTTAATCAAATCCTTTTCCCCAGAACGATAGAAATAATGGATTTTGGACAGCGCTAATTCGTTTAATATTTTACATTTTGTCATTCTTTTGTAAATTCTTTCCTTTAGAATGCATTCAATGAACATTGTGATAGTTCTATCCATTAATTCAGGTGAGTCAATTTTATCCATGTACTTAAACCAAGCACCCATAATCTTTGCATTATCAACAAGCAGATCCTTTCTTGCTAATGATGGTGACTTTTCCAACAATATTATCCAGAAATCAATTAAAGTTTCTCTCATGGATCTGTATTTCTTCTTGTTATCAGCAGGCGCATCACTACCTTCTAATTCTGCCTTAGAGGGAACTAATATTTTTGGTAAACTTGGTAGGGATAAATCGAAATAAGAAATAAAATCTTCGACGTGTTGGGCATCATTGAACAAAATGATCTGTTTCATCAATCTAATAGTTGGATTTGTGATCTGTGCCCTTTGATTGTTTAAACCTCTATAAAAAACTTTGACATACGAAGTCAATAATAGTCTGATTAAGTTACTACCGTACTCCAAAGTGTTTGGATGAGAGGTTAACATTCTTAAGGTCTTAGTTAATAAAGATGTAGAAGAGGACGTCTTTGCATGATTATTAACTTGAACATAGTATGACCATGTTTGGACAACTTGGTTTGAGAAACCCCTTTGAAAAAAATGAATTAATTCTGTGTAATCCCTAGAACCAGGTTTTTGTTCTAGATTTGTAATTATCTTTTCTAAGTTTTCTAAGATACCATTATCGACTTCATTATTTTGGGTATATTTTTCCTTCCTGTCGTGGTTAGCATTACTTCTTTTGAACCCACCTTGCTGTTTCCTCTCAGATAAACCATAATTGTTTTCCATACTTCAATATGTGCAACAATTTTTAGGATCAATGGCTCCTTAGCTAAGATATATTTTAAATAACTGTTCTTTATTATAAGATATTTATCATCTCATCGCATCGAGAAACAATTTTTCACTTTGCAAATTTTCCAAAACGTACAACGCGATTTTGAAATTTGATTTAGTTGAGGAAGAACAAGATAAGGATATATTGGAATTGTTATTAAAGCTAGAGAGAAACTAACCGATATGTTTAGAAATACCAAAGTGTTCCCAATAATAAGGATACGCAATTATATTTATGTGAAGCAGGGTTTACGGAGGTTATCCTCTCAAAGAACTTCTGCAGCTCGTCCAGGGTTTGATAAGTCTCTGATCAAACCATTGTTCTGGGTCATAATCTTTGGGTCGCTTGTCACGCATGTCAATGATAGAAGACAGGTACTCGATGATATGGAAAAACGGTATGGATTAAAGATGGAGATCTTGCTGGATTTAATAAAAAGAGTTGAGGATGGCGATACTGATGTTGATGTACAGGAAGAACTGAAGTTGGTGAATAAGATGTTTGTGGAGGATAAAAGCCTTGGGGCTACAGAAATCGAAAATATTCTTAAAAAAGCTAAAGAGCCTGAAAATGAGGTATCGTCGAAGCCAGAGGACGAATCTCTAGAAGATATTTGGAAGGGAATAATGGATGATGTTGACAAGCCCATAGTTAAAGAGGCAAGGAAGCCAATGTTAAATGAGATACTTAATCGTGATGATATTATATCTGATAAGCAACTGTTACAAGAACTTAGGAAAAAGGAGAAGGAAGAAAAATCAAAACTGTACCGAAGTACTGCAAAACATGTCATTGTTGAAAATCCTGGGGATGTCAGTTCATCTGCAAAATTTCTGTAAATATTATAATTCTTTAGGTCTGCATACAAACCCCTACATATATATTCTAAATAAATAAAAATCATACTCATGTATGGAATTCGTTGCGATAAAAAAAATTTAATGTTACACTATTTATTTAGAGTTAAATAAGTTTGTTTAAAAACGTACTGGTCGGTTATTATTTTTACTGTTGATGATGATTCTCATCTTGATGTTGTTCCAACCCAGTAGAATCCAAAAGAGAATTATTATATACACCAGTAGTAGTCGCTGGTATTTGAAATACTCTAGAGTTCATGGTTGAAAAACCAGAGTTTTTAAAGATCCCGATATTGTTGGATGATGGAATCCTTGAATTGGAGTTTCCTATGCCCATCGACTTTGGAGAATAACGTTTCTCTGGGATGCACCCTTTAATTCTACAGACAGAGGTTTGTTTTTCAAAGTTGGAGCCATTATTAAGGGACGGAGATTTCTGATCAGGAACCTCCCTTCTGTGTTGAGGCGACCTTGTACCTTCATTGGTAACTCCCGAAGTTTCAGAGTTAGAACGAGTTAATGAGGGTAAATTATCAGTAGCATTAATGATACTATCTTGATGATTAGATAATTGTGTAAAAATCCTAGCACTTGGTTGCTGATAATTGCCTTGGATATTTGAAATTTTTTGTAATTTCCCAGACGGAAACTTATAATTGGAGAGAACTGGCGAAGCTACTCCTTTATCCGTAATAGCAGGCGTGGCGGTGCTCATTTGTGAGTGTTGTTTGAATAGATTTTCTTGAGATTGAATCAGTTTTCCATGTTCTTGTAGTCATTTTTGTTGCTGTGGTGTAGGGACATCATCATCAGTTAATAAACCAAGAATTTGCTGTAATAACATATGTATATTATTCAATGCATTTTGCAACTTGTCAAACGATTTGGACTTTATCCTCAACACCCATATATAGTTTCTCATCAGGTCTTTAAATGTCATCGATTCTTCCTTAGTTGGAGATGTGACATAAAGTAATGCTGCAAAGGTACCAATCAACATAAAATTATCAGTTGCAGATGTGTACCAGAATGCGTTAATATGCTCGCTCTTGAGATCGTTAACAAACTCAATCGCAGCGACTAATCTTGTCTTTGCGGCTGTACGACAGACATTAATCAATTCTTTTGGAGTAGATGGCGTTAATGAAGCAATAATTTTACGATGCAATGTAATTTCAGCCGCAAAGTAAGCCAAAGTGAGACTAGCATTAGCATTGAATTTTTTAGGTTTGAAATTATTCATCGATAGTTGTTGCGGTAGAGAATGATACCAATCTCTTAACTTTAATTGTAATGGCTTGGCTAATTTTAGTACTTGTTCAATGTTTGTGTTAACATGAATTGCACCTTGGGTATAAAATGTATCCATTATTTCACCTAGGATAATACTTAAAGAGACCATTCGTTCAAACATTAAAGTACCATTTTGATAATCATCCTTACTTAACTTCATACTAAACAGACCAAGATTTCCACCACCAATATTAAACGCCGTATTTCCATGGTTCGCACCTAATTCTGTTGGATATCTGTTTATTAACTCAATATTATTATCTTCATTGTTATTTACATCAATGACGGGCGAGTTCAATGGGAAATCGTCCCTTCTCAAAATATTTACCATCCAATTTCTACCCAGAATTAAGTGAGAATGACGACCCTCGCTTAGTGCCGTCCATTTATCCATTGACCAAACTGCCCATGCTAACCTTTTCCTCAAATCCTTTTCCCATTTTGGCAATTTCCATTCCTGACAGCTGACCCCTAACCCAAGTTCTTCGGCTAGTGCGACTACGTTGGAACAAAGTACCCAATTGTTAGATTGTTCGCTTCGACAATGTAAGATCAGTAAACCGGTCTGAACCATACTCAATTTTGGCCTTTCTATCCTTTCAAAAAAAGTGTTGAAAGCAAGTTCATTTAAACGGTCAGTTACATCAGGTTTTGTAAATCCAATTAATTCTGGGTGGAAGTCCCACCATTGTAAAGCCAATGAGTATATGGATGCCAATAAAGGCGCTGTTAATTCTCTGTATGACCTAGCATACTTCTCTAAGAACACTCGTTCGTGTAAGATCGGGAAGTACGGATGAATCAAGCGAAAGAATATATCAACTAAGACCTTACCATGTGGATAAACTAATCTCTCTACTGTATCAACTTCTTGTTCTTGTCGTACGTATAAGTTTTGATCGAAGTCATCACGAAGAAGAAATTGTACCTTTGGGGACACTTTTCTTAAAGATAACGTTTTTGAAATTTGGATTTGATCTGTTGCATCAAGTTTTATACGGTTGATTAGGTTTAGATCGTAGATAGAGGTAGCTCCCACATAGAATGATGATCTTGGATATCGTATTTGAGATTGGTTTGAGTTATTAGCCTGTGAAGAGGAAGGTGACTTTTTTGCTTGAGTTTGAGTTTGTGACTGTTGTGGAGGTGGTTGATCCTGCTGAGAATATTGCCGAACTTTTGTGTTGAGCACACCTGGCGATACTGTTTGATAATTTTGATTGTTCGAGGGCTCAATGGAGGTATTCAATGATTGCAGGAAATTTGTATAATACTGTGAACCAGCAGAATCATTAACTTTGGTCTTCTTTATATCAGGTTCTTGATTGTTTGAATCGTCGACCATCTCATTAGCCCTTTTCTCTGGTGGATTCAATTGGGAATCAATAAACGTGCATTTCATTCTCTTTGTTTCACATTCAATACAATTTCCCAAATCAGGCACATATATGCATGATTTATGTGAACGTATACAATAGTCACATGCTTTCCTACCAACTAGTTTAGTTCTCCTAGGACTTGGATCATTACTAGCTGTTTTAGGAAATAAAGCAGGATTTGTAGTACCATTGTCCTTTTCTGTCTTGACTCCTATCCCATCATTATAATCTTGCAGCAGTATATCGAGATTTTCTTTGTTTGTAACACTATCTCTACCCTTATCATCCGCATTCGATGTCTTTTGGGTACCATTATTTGAGTTTCCAGAATCCGGTTCATGGTACTGTCCACTCATTAATTGTGACTGCTCGCCGGTAAAATTTTGTAGCAGGGTAGAGTAATTATCAGCAAAGTTCATCAATTCGTTTTGATTGTGTTGTTCCGTCTTATCAACAGTCTCATTGTGGTGATTATCAGAGGCTGTTTTGTTTGTAGAATCGTTCTCTTCAACGGAAGTGGCCGGAATGTTCTTTGAAGTAGCATTCCACAAATCGTGATAGTTATCAGACATCCTTCGTATCCGCTGGCAATTATGGATTTGGTTGTTATTCTTTTACCTGTCAATCTACTTGATTATTTCATTTCAAATATGAAAACAAGTCGTAGTTCATCACGTGCGATAAAATTTCGATATGGACGTTTTAGTTTCAGATATATACACTCATAGACGAACAAAGGAAGAGAGTAGCAAGGTAATGAGCGACTGGAGAGAGGCCAAGGATACCAATGGTAGAGTATACTACTACAACACGCAGACAAAGAAGTCTACCTGGGAGAAACCGCGTGATTTTGGTGTAGAGAAGAAGTCTACAACTTCGACGCAATGTGCATCTGATTGGAGGGAAGGGAAGACCAAAGATGGCAAGGTTTACTATTATAATATTCGAACTAAGGAGTCCACATGGGTGCTTCCAGAAGGTATTATAGTGGGCTCATTACAGACAGAAAAAAAGCAGGAAGCAATTATTAGTACAATAAAATCAGATAAGCAGAAGAAGGAAGTAGTACAAACTAAGGATTCAGATAATGCCGTTTCTGCCGTTGAATCTGATAACAAGAAATATATTAACAACTCGAAGATCTTGAATGTAAGCACCAAATCTAAAGAGGACGCTGAGAAGGAGTTTATGGCCATGCTGAGAGACAATCATGTGGATGCTACTTGGTCTTTCAGTAAGATCATATCTGAACTAGGTAATGGTGATCCAAGGTATTGGATAGTAGATGATGATCCACTTTGGAAACAAGAAATGTTTGAAAAATATCTATCGAACAGAACTGAGGACCAGTTACTTAAGGAGCATGCAGAGATCAACAAATTTCAAAGGGCATTTGTAGATATGCTTGCTTCAAAGAAAAACAGTATCATGTATTTTACCTCTTGGTCTTCAGCCAAAAGACTGATATCTGAAGAACCCATTTACAAGCACTCGGTTGTTAGTGAAAAGATCAAGAGGAAATATTACCTCGAATACATAAATGATATGAAGGAGAAGCATGACAAGGCACAAGAATCATTAAAGACACAAGCAATGGGGGAACTAAGAGATTATTTGAAGAGCATCCTATCAAACAAAAAGAAGTTTGAAATGCCAATGTCATGGCAGCATTTAGAAAATAATTATCTGTTTGAAAAGAACAAAAGATATGTGGCAAACAAGCATTTTGAAGTATTGACGCGAGCTGATGTCTTATCAGAATATCTCAAGGTGATTGAGGAAATGGAAAACGAGTGGAGAGAGGAGTTAGTAAAACTTAACGAGATAAATTATACGAGTGATAGAAAAGCGAGAGATGCTTTTAAGAAATTGTTAGTTAGTGAGAACGTTTTTATAAGGTCTAATAGTAAATGGTCCGACATTTATCCTATAATAAAAACGAATCAAACTTTTAGCAACATTGTAGGAAGAAATGGATCCAACGCCCTTGATTTATTCTTAGATGTGGTCGACGAAAAGTTTATTACCTTAAGTGGACAAAGATCCATTGCACAACAAATACTGATCGAGAAGAATTTTCAATGGAGTGATAATTATTCCGTAGATCGTGAAGTTCTAACTGACATACTGTCGAATAATTCAAGTTTTAAGATCGAGATTGATGAGGTGG
Source organism: Jamesozyma jinghongensis (assembly GCA_030572895.1). Taxonomy (NCBI): domain Eukaryota; kingdom Fungi; phylum Ascomycota; class Saccharomycetes; order Saccharomycetales; family Saccharomycetaceae; genus Jamesozyma; species Jamesozyma jinghongensis. Next base: position 18,001 of record JAJMCG010000042.1, read on the forward strand.
ATATTCAATTGATTATCGATCAATTAATAAATATTAAAAAAGAAAAGGAGACTGAAAAAATTGAGACAGCTAAGCGTCAAGATGAACAAAGAAAACGATTCTTCAAGATTATGTTGAAGAAGTACTATACAAATTCCAATACTGGTCCGTCAATATGGGAAGATTCTAGAAGATATTTTGTAGATACAATTGAATTTAAAGAAATGGGTGATGATGACGATACAAGGAAGGAAATATTTGAAATTGTGAAGGAAGAATTAAAATCAAGAGTACCAACGAAAAATGGTCCGGTGTTAGCTATGCAACAGAAACATAAAAGAACTCTTGGTGATGCTTTAGAATTAGATTATTAGTAGTTTATTTACATGTATTTATTTACATTTATGTTTTAATCCAATTATTAAGTGGTTAGGTAGTTACCTTAGCCTGTCACATGTTGCCATTCGAAACTCTATTAACTTTGCTTTTTCTTCTCTTGCGAACTCATTAAATTCTTTTAAAATGTCATCGTTATATCCACCATTATCCATCATAATAATATCACAAATTTTCTCGTAAGTAACCAACTGCTGTGCCCACGCTAAACCTTCTAGGAATGCCCGTGCTAGATCTGTTTCTGTTGATGAGCTTCCTTTTTTTTCAATGTCAAGACATTGTCCTAAAGTAAATTTTGGATATGCTTGTATGACAGAATTTAACCTGTCCTCCCACTCTGGAGTTAGATTCATAAAATGTGCCATATTTTGCCTTCCATTTTGATTTAATGTTTCTCTTAGGATTCTTTTCGTTATTTCAAAATAAAAAGCATTAACACCGCTTGGAATAGGTGACTCAGAGTCTCTTTCAGTCATAATATTAGTATCATGTTTGGATAATTTTTTGGTTGAAAATAACTCTGACCAAAACTGATCAACTTTTTGAGAATTTGAAACAGCAACAACAAACTGAGGGTTATGATTCGGTAGACTCTTTTCAGCCGAGTTCAAGCTATCAGCTTTAAATTTAGAGAATAATAACTGCTCAAATATGTTTAGCTTCAAGATTCTTTCGATATAATCTTGTTTGTGATTGCTTTTCAACGAGGCCCTAGGTCTTTGGATAACATATAGGTCACTTGGATGGTTGTCTTGTATAAACTGTTTTATCCTTTCCATTATTTCAAATGTGTATTTTGGATTCAGGGATAATTTCTTTAGATTCTCTGGCAGGAAATCCTTGTTTAATTGCAGCCTACCCCAATCTACTAAAATTGGTACATTTCCGATTTCTGAATTATCCTTCTTAATATCAAATTTCGAGTAAGTAAACTCGTCTACACCCAATTGCAATGCAAACAATCTAGCACTTCCCTTCTTTTTCTTAGCATCCCTTAAGAAATTTATGGGAGTCAAATGTTTAATTATATCTGCCCGACACTCACTCTTTGTATCTGAAAATGAATCTCTACAGCCTAATAAAACACTCAGCCTCTTCAGAGTCTTAAATGGGACCTTCCTGCAGTACATCTCAAGTGCCATAAGAGGTGATCCACTTCTGGGTACCTTCATTGTTTATATTACTTGGTTTTTTGATATTACTTATGTGTGTATCAATATTTCAGTTTTATGAATCTATAAAATTTTCAAGTTGTAAATTTAGCCGTAGCCTAAAATAGATTAACCAGATAGTTAAACAGGCATGCGGTAATTATGGCTCCAACAGGGTGAGGCTTCATGTTACCTACTCGTTGTATTTGACACTGTTTGTATTTATGTTTTAATAAATAAAAGACTAAAATCAATGCAATATAAATACTGAAAATACTTGCTCTAACAAACAATACCTTAAGTAAGATATAATGCAACTAGGTAATATCGTGACAATTGTTACAGAATATCAAATATATTAATATATGACCTGTTTGTCATTTTAAAAAGTGTCGGCTTAATTAAATTAGCTGGTTCCACGACTATTGGTAAGGAGTCGCATCAGTGGGAACTATATTTAAGCATATTTAAAAGCTCACCTGAAATTGCCTTTTAATTCGAATGCATTCAGGAAATTTAATCAATTCAAAAGTGTATATATTTGAAGTTTGGAAGATAAAGACGATCCGCCGAATCGATCCTAATTAAAAATGAATATTGAATCCAAACCAGTTCCATTCCCACGATTGAGTTAAATTGCACCTCAGGCGATAGCTCATGAGATATCCGAAGTGTTTGTTGCCTTGTGCCAGTTCACAAGGTGCATGAGGTTTTGTCACATTATATGTTCGAAGTTGAAGGACATCAAATGAATATAGTCGGATTTAGATATATTGACTTAATACTCGAAGCGCTGTAATGCAGTTATTAATCTGCATATTAGTAGCATTTACATAACAGTGGCTTTATGAATCCCATTTATTAAGAAAATGGTATTCATAATCCTTCTTATGATTGTTCATATAACTAGTAAGTTCTTTGGTATACTAGGAAGACATAAAACATATGCTGAACCATATGCAGTGAAACAAAGGGGCTATGGATCCACATAGATCAAGAGTGTGGTTGTCTTGGATTTAGTTTATTTTATGTGATGCTACAAAATTATTCGATGACACTTTCTAACTTGTACTGTTATAATAGAGAGTCTGTACTATGCTCCACTAACAAAACAATTGCGGAGTAAATACAGATTGTCACGAAATATACTAAAGAGGTTGGTATATGAACAAACATATTGTCAAGAACAATAGAATTGATTAGAATAAACTCAACCCTCTTTATCGCACTGTATCCGTTTAGTAAATATACATATCCATGCCATATAGTACGGCAATATAGATCCCAGCATCCAGTTATGCATCTGTCAAGTATGCGCATTCTTTCAAGACTCAGCGCAAGAATCTTGAAAGTCTCATGTTTAGACAACCCATACAAGAACTACGAATTTAAGTGTATTATACCTTCTGAATATGATAACACCATCAGTTATCTCTGGGAGGTTTCTATCACTCACTTTCTCATGCCCTAATTGCGACTCACACCTAAACGCAACCCTAAATTCAAGAGGAAAATGCCGCACAATTTGAATTCAAAATTCAATACAATAATCCCCAGTGGGATAAGAAGCAGTCTTTCAGGATCAATAGAGATACAACCTTCATAACGTGGAGCGAATTATAAGCATTAAACTAACAAGTAACCCCTGATACTTTTGAAAGAGCTTTTTGGTTAATATAAGAGGTCATACTTTGCAGAATTGAAAGACAGTGCACCAAGTGACAGCAAACACAACATGACAAATACAGGTGTCAAAAACGTTTCAAGCGTAGGAATTCTCAATTCCAACCCACAAGAACCCAAGGAGTCATCAAATATGTCTCCAATACAAGAAAAAGTCTTTGCTTCCCAGGAACAAAAGAGAGTAGTATACAATAACTTGAATGAATTACCACCACCAGATACAAATAACTTTATAGAGTCACCTATTTCAATTGCGAATGCAATCGGATTCCCAGGTGATATCCCATCGTCAAGATCAGTAAGTAATACTAAGAGTGACATTTCACATTCTACGTCTAGGCCTAGTGTCTCATTCCAAGTACCGGATGCAGCTGCTATTCCTCACCATCGTTATTCTATTTCAAGCGTACCAAACAAAGAACGGTTAAAAATTATGGAACAACAACAGAAGTCTGAAGAAGAGAAAGAAGAAGATATAGAAGAGAAGGATTGCTGCGTCGACATGCCAGGTGACTTCTTCTATTTAAACAAAGAAAATACACCATCACCTACTCCTCTTCCGTCTCCAGCTGATACGTCGCTAATACCCATGGAGAAGAAAGTTGTATTCAAGAAACAGAGTCTTGAGGCAGATCCAGAGACTCCGTTCACAGAGTTTTTTCAAAATGAGGACGATAAGAAATTTCATATCTTATTAGGAGTCACTGGTTCAGTGGCTACCATTAAATTACCTTTGATCATCGATAAGTTATTTAAAATATACACGCCAGACAAGATCTCTATTCAATTGATTGTGACTAAACCATCAGAACATTTCCTTAACGGCCTCAAGATTTCATCTCGTGTTAAAGTCTGGAGAGACGAAGATGGGATAGTTGATGTCAACGGCGAAACAATGCTATATCACGAGTTAAAACGTTGGGCAGATATCTTCCTTATTGCTCCCTTATCTGCCAACTCACTAGCCAAACTGGCTAATGGGATTTGTAATAATTTACTGACTAGTGTCTTCAGAGATTGGAGTCCTACAGGGCCACCTGTTTTGGTTGCCCCAGCAATGAACACATATATGTATATCAATCCAATGACGAGGAAACACTTAAATGTATTACAAGAAAATTTTCCATTCGTGGAGGTCCTGAAACCGGTAGAGAAAGTACTGATATGTGGTGATATTGGTATGGGTGGGATGAGAGAGTGGAATGATGTTGTTGAGATCGTTAGATTCAAGATCAAACAGATACATCAGGCTAGACACGAGGATGACGCGGATAAGGAAGATCAAGAAGACGCTGAAGAGGCAGCTGTATTGAATGAGCAAACGGATGATGACTATGACGATGATGGTGATGAAGATGATGACGATGACGAAGATGATGACGATGACGAAGATGATGACGATGATGAAGATGATGACGATGATGAAGATACAGAGGATGAACCGGTAGATGATAAAATACGAAAGAGTTCACTCCCAGTATCTACCCAGGAATAACGCATTACCCAACAGTCATATATAGTAATTTGTAATACTATCACGCTAGTTACCTTATCCTCAATATTATATATTCCTCATAATATTAGTAAAAGTTTATACATTTTTAGTTCCGGGTAATGAATATGTTTATACTTTTTTACGGCTACCAGTTTTGACCAACGAAACTTGAATTTTATATCGGTGAGCAATTCAATATTAAATTAGAGAGGAAGCTGTTTATTCATAAAAAGGCCCCTAACTCACCAAACTACGCACAAATGTCATTCCTAGGCTTCGGTAACTCTCAACCACAACTCTCATCTGAACAAAAGATTCAAGCTGCTGAAACTGAACTTGATTTGGTCACCGATATGTTCAACAAGCTTGTTGACAACTGTTACAAGAAATGTATCAGCACCAGTTACAATGAAGGTGAATTAAATAAGAACGAGTCCACCTGTCTAGATAGATGTGTGGCGAAGTACTTCGAGGCTAACGTTCAAGTCGGTGAGAACATGCAAAAGATGGGTCAAACCTTTACCAACGCTGGTAAGTTTTAATCAGGATATCTAAATCTTTTGTAACAAATTCATGTACATAAACATATAAAATAAGTATAAGGCATAAGTTCTCTTTTCACAAAATATTGAATTTGAATGTTTCATGTTGAAACGACACAATTGATTTGCCTTAACTGATTGAGGTAACAAGCATTGTGCGGGCGTTTCTGAGGCATGTTAATTTTTGCATCAATGCAACAAAATTGAACCTCAGTAATGTTTCAGGATCAATTTAAATAAATAAAACAGTCCTGTCTCTAAATTTGAGTTTCTCATGTATCAGAGGTACCAAGAAACATTTGACGTTAATACCATATGGGTTGTTCAGCTAGTACAATAACTATTGAGGATGAAAATGACCCGTTCTTGCAAAGCCAAAGAGCTAACGATGCCATTGAACAGTCACTACAGATGGAGAAACAGCGTAATAAAAATGAGATAAAGTTATTACTATTAGGTGCTGGTGAATCCGGTAAATCTACGGTACTCAAGCAGTTAAAGTTGTTACATCAAGGTGGATTTACCTATGAGGAGAGAATGCAATATTCACAGGTTATTTGGGCTGATGCCATTCAGTCAATGAAGATTTTAATTATACAAGCAAGAAAATTGGGTATTCCTCTCGAATGTGAAGATCCAGTAAATCACAGGGATTTATTTGATTCCAAGAGAATGTTATTGAATGCTAAAGCTTTAGATTTCATTGATGCCAGTACTGCTGGTGGTTCTGAGTTCTTGAACGATTATGTACTCAAATATTCTGAAAGATGTGAGACAAAAAGACGTATTCAAAGTACAGGTAAGGCAAAGGCATTTGATGAAGAGAAGAAAAATATTCAGAATGAGAAATTAGACAAAAAGGTAGATGAAAAGTTAGTTGATGGAGTGACTGACGGTGTACTAAGCTTAAATATCAATGAATTATCGAAGAATTTGAATGAGACTGGTGATGAACAAATGTTCATTGAGAAGAAGACGGATACAAAGAAGAAAAATATCTCTAAATCTGATATTGCTAATGCGATAAAAAACCTATGGGAAAACGACAAAGGTATTATGCAATGTTTTGCCCGTTCCAACGAGTTTCAATTAGAAGGTTCTGCTTCTTTCTATTTCGATAACATCGAAAAATTTGCAGAACCCAATTATGTTTGCACAGATGAGGATATATTAAAGGGCAGAATAAAGACCACAGGTATCACTGAAAATGAATTTAATATTGGTTCTTCTAAATTTAAGGTATTAGATGCGGGTGGTCAAAGATCTGAACGTAAAAAATGGATTCATAGTTTTGAGGGTATAACTGCTGTGTTATTTGTTCTTGCCATGAGTGAATACGATCAAATGTTGTTTGAAGATGAGAGAGTCAACAGAATGCATGAATCAATTATGTTATTTGATGCTTTACTAAACTCGAAATGGTTTAAAGATACCCCATTCATCTTATTCTTGAATAAAATGGATATATTTGAACAAAAAGTAAAGACATCACCAATAAGAAAATACTTCCCCGACTATCAAGGTCGTGTTGGCGATACAGAAGCAGGACTGAAATATTTCGAGAAGATATTTTTAAGTTTAAACAGATCTAACAAGCCAATATATGTCAAGCGAACCTGTGCTACCGATACAGAGACTATGAAGTTCGTCCTTAGTGCTGTCACTGATTTGATTATTCAACAAAATTTGAAGAAGAGCGGCATGATATAAGCATAAATACAAAAGCATGCGTATTAATTAGATAATAATATAAATATAAGATGACTTGTTAAAGAATATTAAGTTAATATGAAATAAATGTGTTTATATGCAATGGTTATCTCGAAGTTACCTTTCAGTATTCGAGGTTGAACTCCCTACAGATAGAACACTATTGCTTCTTAGTTTTGCGATTGGGATATTCAAGAGGGAAACCTTAGGTCTTAAAGGTTGCAATGGCCCATGTTCCGTAACTTGTGTACTTTTATCATCACTGTTCACACTCTCCGATCTATTCCTATTTAATGAATTTCTCTCCTCACCCAAATTATTTAAAATGTTCTTATTGTTTTTGATAGTATTCGTATTGATGATATGAGTTGGAGATAATAAATTTGTGTCCAGCTTACTCTTCTCTGTTGCGATACTTCCAGATGATTTATAAGATTTTTGTCTCTCCATGTATGGGGTCGTATATGAGTCGCTTAATTTATTATCAGATGCTAATGAGTCAGACGGTGTTAATGCTACGGGTGGTGTTAAAGAAGGTGAGGATGACGATGAAGAATCAGACTCAGAGTCATGATACTTTTTGTTAAAATGAGTAGAGATCGGTGTAAAACTTTGTCCCACAATTGCAGAGACTGACTTTCTTCTATTTGGTGCAACCGATGGTAATTTTGGTATGGTTGATGATATTGTCGAAGTGTGAGTTTGGTAAGGTGAATTCATAGTTAAAACAGGTGAAGGTCCATCCTCAAAGAACATTTTGGAATCCATAACTGGGGTCCTAAAGGCTTGATATACAGGCTTCTTTGTCAATGGTTGGGTGGCTGCTTGCTGTAAATCTTTCCTCATCTTATTATATAATCTTGCCATATCAAAAGTTACACCGACCTCACTAGGTTTCCAGTTATAGTCATCTCTAATATTATCATTCAAAAGCTCCGGTGATCCATCCTGTAAGAGCATTTTCATGCATCTTAAATTTCCATATTCTAAGCAGTAATGCATCGGCGTGTCCCCATTATCATCAGGTATTGTTAAAGTGGCACCTGCCCCAATTAGTAAACTGAGACATTGAAAATAATCCTGTTGACAGGCAACATGAGCAGGCGTTCTTCCGTATTCACCTTTTTGGTTGATGAATCTAGGGAAATGTTGCAATAATAAATGCGTAGTCTGTTCATGTCCGTTCATTAAAGCCAAATGTACGCATGTATTTCCTTTAAATGTAGTTGTAAGTTCATGTTTATCATTGCTTAACTGTATCAGATAGACACAGATAAGGTATCTTCCATAGAAAGATGCATAATGCAAAGAATTCCAGCCGTTTTTAGAGTCTGTGTTTGTTAAAAGATTGGGAAACCTTCGAAGCAGTCTCTTCACTGTCAACAAATTACCGGATATTACGGCGTCTCTAAACCGTAATGATGGGTCCGATAACATATTACGTGTCCCTTGAAATATTTGGATTGATGTTTGTTATAAGAAGAGTACTTTCTCTGAGATCAATTAAAGATTTGCTAAATTTTCCGGTAAATTAAAATAATCCCTTAAATAGGAAGTGCTCTCTAATTAGTTGGGAAGTGCTCTCCAGTTATAAATCAGAAATAATAAACGATTAATCTTAACATATTGTAAATATTATTACCACAAACTATATATCAATGATTTAAAACTTGTCAAGTCTGATCTGTTTCGAATTTTGGTGGCTGTTCACATTTTTACTTATTTGTTTTGTATGAACAGCAAAGTGACTTCAAAAATAGCGAAGAAACAACGAACAAACTCTCTCAATTAAGATTCTATTGAGTCTAACTTGTCTCTGTAAGATCTTTTTGTCATCAATTCTAATACTTTCCATTCATCGCAGTGGCAAAAACAGTGATTATTTCAACAAATGCGATAAAATCAATAAGAGAAAATCAAAACCTAAGTGGCAAAACTAACAATAAGCAAATAATCTACCGAAAACATGACCACTGTAGCTGTCAATTACAATTACCAAACCTTTAAAGTCAAAGTGGCCCCAAATTCAAACCTTAAGGGTGCTCTCAAGGATACTGTGGCGTATTTTAAACTACAGGATATCAATAGATTCACCTTTCATCATAATGAGAAAAAAATTGCCTTGGATTTGCCATGGAGATTACTAAATTTACCATCTGGTGTCAAATTGGATTTGGTGGAGGTTGAGGAGATCCAACATGTCGATCATCAGAATGATAAATTGATCAAGATACGATTCCAAGTAAATAATTATTATGGCTCAAAGATTGAAGAAGTCAAGGCAATTTATTCCTTTTTGGATACATTAAAAAAGGTTCAAGAGAGACAACAGTGGAAAGTTACAGAAGGGGATTTGGAAAATACTACTGTCCAAATTTTTACAAAATTGTACAAGTTAAAGGATCTACAGGAACAAACATTCCAATCACTAGGTATAACCAATTCAACATCCATTAGAATTAACTTGCCACAGGAAAAGTCAAACGAAGCAGTAAAGAAAACCAATGATTTTACTTTGCTAGATGCAATTCCTCAGAAGGAACAAAATATCGAACAATCACAACAAAAGGCAGCTGCCCATCCACTTTATAAACCAAAAGCTTATGTTCCGTCAGAAACATCTATTATTACACAGTTGCAACTTGGGAAAGATGAAGAATCATATGAACTTAGTGTAGAACAAGCAAAAAGATATCAGCAAATACTTGCGAAAAAGACAGGTTCATTAGGTGGTCCATTAATGACTAGAAGATTAAGAGAACAACAGGAGATGGCCCATAGAAAGCACGTCACAGTAACGGAATGTTTGATTAGAATTAAATTTCCAGATTTGACATTCCTTGAAATTACATTTAAACCAACGGATTCCATGAAGATGGTATATGGCATGGTGGCGAATTCACTGATTAATGAAACCCAACAATTTACACTAAATCAAACACATCCACATCAATATCTACCTGAGGATACCGATGGAGAGTTAGTAAGCGACTTAAAGTTTGGTTCTAAGACGGTATTACTATTTGAAAGTAAGACTGAAAATCAACATGGACCTTTTTTGAAGACAGTTATCATGAAGGAAGCCAAAAAATTAGAAATTGATGAAATAGTAAAGCAACCTGTAAAAAAAGATTCTGTTACAAAGGAAGAGATACCAAAGGAAGAGGTACCAAAGAAGAAGAAGTCTCTAAACGGTGTTCCAAAATGGTTAAAATTAAGTAAAAAATAGAATACTATTATTTTAATATGCATAATTTATATATTTACACGTTGTATTATATCTACAAGATTTATCCTAGGGTCTACTTGTAAATACTCAAAATTTTCTATGACACTGTTGAAATCAGTTTCATATGGATTCTCGTGCTTTACCAGATTCAAAATTTGTTGAATAAGTATATCATATTTTTCTTCCTTGGAAGCATTTTGAATTAGACTTTTGAATTTCTTAAAACTCATAAAGTTCTGGTTGTTGCGGTAAACATCTGTTGCTTTGCTCCGGGCAGTATTCTTAATTATTATATAGTCAACACCTTCCTTATTTTTCAAAGCAGATATATTGTTGTTTTTGATCCACCTGTTCATTTCAAACACAACAAATTCTCTCTTCATTCCAATAAACATATATTCCAAAAATTCCATAGAAATCTCGATTCCATGGATATTGCGCATTATACAAAGAACTGCTGGAATCATCGACCAATCTCTGCTTTTAATTAATGTGCTAATAACTGTTCCATATATAATAGAATCAGGCATAATGTTGTCTTCTATTATCATCTTTTTCAATACCTCCCTTATCGAAAAGGCAGGTGCTTTTGGTAAACTACTATTCTGTTTCTTCAAAAAAGTGGTCCAATTAGTTGAGTTTGTCTTTTTATATCGTGCCAATGCCGTGGCTCTAGAATTGTAATAATCATAATACACCTTTAATAATTGGAAATACAGCCGTTGGGTACGGTTACGGCGGTGGAAAATAGTTGGAATAGGTATGGATACATTCTTTTCTTCGATAGTATTTTGAAGGAGTCTATTAATAATTTTGAAGCAATTGTTCAGATCATTATTATTACGGTAGAATGCTATTAATTCTGAGAGAAAATTTGAGTTATATTCTACTCGGTGCTCATTCATTCTCACTAATAAATGGTTTACTTTCAGTTTATAATTGTTTTTCATATCCTTCTTCTCATGCACTGACCTTATATGATAATATTTTAAAAATACTGAGTAATGATGAGCATTAACCTCCGGAAATTTCTGCCTTCCAAACAACTTTGAATTTTCTTTGGCATTCTCGAAATTTACCTCTAGAAGTTGTAAGACCTCAAGCGCCATTTTTTCTTGACCCTTAGCCAATAAAAGTTTCAATAAAGTTTTAAAGGCCTTAGACTTGAACATTAAAATATGATCCTGTGATAATTCTTTTGTTTGTTGCACCTCTATTTCTGGAGGTACCACTTTATTGGTCAATATTTGAATCATCGTACTCGACATGTATGAATTATTGATAAATGAATTTAGATTATCAAAGATTATATCCTTGATACGTGAATCATTTGTATCATACTTGGTGACAATTTGATTAAAAGCTTCTTCAAACTTTGCAAAATTTTCTATGCCTGATCCTGATTTTATGGTAGTCTTCAAAGATGATACGTCTTTCAACAAATTTAAGGTAGTTCTCAGAATAAAATCATGATAATCCTTGTTCGTGTTTGGAAGCTCGATATACTTATCAAATAGCCTTGTAACCATAGCGATATTCTTCTTATTAATGTAACTGTTAATAATTGCTATAAAATCGCTTTGTGTAGGAAGTTCAATTTTATTTAAATATTCATTAGCTTCCTCATCACTCTGAAAACTTTTATTGTTAGGTTCCTCTTGTGCGTTTAATCCATATTTATCCACAATTTCCAGAAACCTATTTGTTAGATTTTCTGCATTTGTCTTATTATCTATGTGAAGATACTTTCTGATCCCTAACCTTAACACTTTCATACTCAGTATTGGATACATTCCAAATTTCGAATCAGCTTCTTTTAATAGATGTTCAAATCCTCTCAAATTATTCCCTGTGAGTAACACCATCATTCCCATCTCGAACCACCATCTTTCATTTACACGTTCTTTACCTTGACTAAACAATCTGTATGCCTCTTTATACTTCCCGTGTCCAATTAGGGAATCGATGTAAAAAGATTCATTGACCGGATCAAGACGAACTTTCCCAGTTCCATAGAGTAAACTACCTGAAATAAAAATGCCTTGCTTCCGTAAATTATTGTCGGATACTAATTTGAATAATTCGAATGTCTCGACTAACTGATCCATTGAAACACCTTTCTCCTCTAGTTGGGCGATGGTCAGAGATTTATTTTTACCTTTAATATGGTTGAGTATTTTAAGAAGAAAATTTGTATTAGCCAGTGATATTTGTGTATCTGGTTGGTCATAAAGAATGCTGTTTATCATAGAGTCTTGGATTTGGTCCACATTCGGTTGAATTAGAGATGATGAGTTTTCAATTTTTCTGGAGATAATCTGATTTGGAGTGGAGGTTTGTAACCTTTTCAATTCTAATTGTGATTCATCTATCAAGTATTGTAAAAGAATAGGAAGTCTTTGAGATTGTGTTAGATTTCGGTTTTCTTTGAAATATGATTGTAATTTGTTAAAATTTGAAGAACTTTTCTTAAACCCAGTGTTCATATGTTTCAAATATTGTAAAAAGAAATCATTTGATTCCTGTTCGTTAACATCCATCTTATCAAATCCCAGCTTTTCCAAGTTCTGTTCAACTTGTTCCTTCGTCTTACCGAATAGATATATTTCCTTTGTGTTGGAGTTAGCACCGTTATTTTGATTCAGTTGAGAAATTTGGCCCTTGAGTCTATAGAGTCTTGTATGTATTATAGGTCTTAATGGTGGAACCTTATACACTACAAATCCTGAGAGCTTCCTCAACATTGCTTAGCTGGAGGGGGGAGGGGGGAGGTATTTTGGGCTGTCGTAAGTTCTGTCTTATTTTTGAAATGTCAATTTTTATTATCGAGAATAAAAACTGGTAAAGTAGCACTTCACATAAATGGCATTATAGACACATATTAGGGAGAGTGTGATTAAATAGGCCATGTAGTCCCCCTTAAATCAATATTATTGAGTTTATGTTTGTCAACTCCGATAAATACATATATTCACAATAAAAGCATGTTTATAAAAGTCAATAATATCAAACAAACAAAAAATAAAGCATCTCCTCTAAACCAATAAAGGCCACCATCAGCACCCCACTCAACTTAACCACTATAATAGCCTGCCTCGACAACTTCACGGACCACTCTCTGTGCCCCAAAGCAACTATTATCATCTCATCAAACCCTAACTATCGGCCAAAAACTGGCCGGGCAACTTTAGAATGAAAATTTTTTTAACTTTTTCCGACTATAAAAACAACCAATTTTTTGTTTGTTTGATTGAAGTTGAAATCATTTTAAGAGACCAACACTCGTTTGCAAAAAGTGTTTTACATACGTGTGAAAGTTTAGATGATGAAAATCTTTTATTATACAGTTATCCCTGTCTGATTGAGATGTAAAAATGGTAATTCTCACATTGACGAAAATGTATATTCTGAAAACTTTCCAAACAATTCTTACTTTATTTTATCTTGATTTTATGTAGTTGCAGCATTCTGTGTTATAATATATGGGTGTGTTAGTTCATTCAAGTGAATATTGCACTCGTATGCTGAAGTGCATTCAGGGGAATAGTTATTATACGAGTGATCCGAAGCAACCTGTAGCAACCGGGGAGGAAGATAATTTAACAGAATACACTCAATTAGCCAAACATACAAAACTCTAAGCTTACGGAACGTTTCACAGCTCTCTAGTTCTATCTACCAATACGATCTCACTTGTATTCACCTACCATATTAAACTTAGTATATACATTGAATGGCATTTTACATAATGCGGAAGGAATTCGCTTAGTGTATATAATTGTCCGTAAATGGCAAATTAACAGCTAATATTCACCCCCACAAACAACTCAAAGCGCTAAATAAATCACATCAAACTATGGATTTAAAACCCAAGATATACCTGCGGTTTAAACCAGAAGGCGATGAACCAATTCCGCTTTTTGAAAATGGTCAAATTAAGTTTAGTTCAGCATTACATTCTACCGAGTCAGTCACATTCAATTTTGATTCAGTGTTTAATGAAGAGACCCTGCACGATGAATTGCTTAAAGAAATAGTGGATCCAACTATAGACCTTTTGTTTCAAGGTTATAATCAGACTATCTTAGTTTACGGACAGGCCAAATCTGGGAAATCCCATTTATTGTTCACAGATCTATTGCCCTTTTTATCCCAAGCGATTTGGCAAAGATGTAATGAAACATGTCTCATTGATGTGGCATATGTCTCTGTTCATGAGAATAAACTTACAGATTTATTGGATGGAAGTGCAAATGTTAAGACACCATCTAGGTTACCTGTCACTTCAAATAGGGATCTTTTGCAAACTTTAGCATTCTGTGAAGGAAACAAGGGTCATATTTTCATACAAATTAATTTAGTGCAGATTGACACAGAGGAAAATTCTATAAAGAGAAGTATATTAGTACTAATGGACCCCCTAGCGGATGACAAGACTTTTTCGGAAATTGTCCAGTCGAAACATCTACATAACTCTAAATTGAGTGAATTGGTTCATGATAGTATACATGGGAACACCTTTGTTAAATTGATTTTGACTTGTTCTTTATTACCTGTTAATCAAATAGATACATTACACACATTTACATTTGGTGATTATTTCAGAGATTACACAAATAATTTGATTATGAACAAACATGCATTAAATGAAGGAACCTTTATGCAATCCATTTACAAGAACAATTCGATGAGGGAAAATATATTAGAGAAAAAGATTCAGGCATTAGAGAAACAGATCGAGTATTTAGATAAAAATGTAAAGGATTCTGATGAGAGAGATAAGATTAAATTGAAAATTGATATAGAACAACATGAAAATGTCGTTTTACAAAAACAGATCGATTCATTAAGGGACATTGTTACAAAGCCCTCAGACGAAACATTAGACCTTGATATTCTAGACGCATATCTTCAAAAAGATAAAGCATATCATGATATTCAAAGTGAATTAGCTATTGTTCAGGAGGAGAACGAAATACTTGAATCTCTAGTGAAATTTAAAATTTCTAATAACGATGAGCTAGAGGCCATAAACATGACTTTGCTCAAACATATTAAAGAACAACAAGAGAAATATCAACAGTTATTCGATGCAAATATCAATCTTAAACTTCAATTGAACGAAACTCGCGATAAAAACACCCAGCGACACTCTAAATTAACAGATTTACAACGAACACAAGCTCTTTTCTTTAACGAATATTTAACACCAACAAATTCGAACGCAACATCACCAACCAAGTTTAGCGCAAATCCTATACGTAATAGCATTGCATCCTTTCCATCATCAACATCCTCTAATACAATCTTGGAAGAAGAAGAATACCCACACACACTTCCATCTGACTTGAAATCACCACCAAGGTTGAAGTCACCACAACGTATTATATCAGGTAAGAAAATTGCATCTTCTTTAAACTCAGGATTCCAATTGCATGTAGTTAAACCAAAATGATTCTATCAATGTAACTATACATCTGCTACATTCGTGATAATTCATTATATATAATTCATTATGTACTCATTTTATTTGGTTTAAGATTGATACCACTATTTAATACACTACTGCTTAATATAACCATTAATGATATACCCAAATTGTTTCCCAAAATATATTGCTAAGAGGACAAGAACAAGTCTCCATTTGGAAGAGAGAAAAATGTATTTCATTAAAGTAGATAATATTTTGAATATAACCTTTGGAGTCATCAAAATGGTTATTATTATTCTTCGCATTAAGATTGGAAGTATGAAAACTAGTATAGAGACCCATTTGTTATTCAAATAGAGAGACCATAGTATCCAGATCCGATTTTGAGTCCAAGACCAAAATTTACCTATTAGCACAACATAACTAAACAATTTATCAAATTTAGATTCTAGTAATGTAACCTTGGAAATAGTAATGTTCAATTTGTTGAATATAATATCAAACGAGTCCAATGTCTCTTCCATAGAGACAACAAGTTCATGCATATTATTACCAACAACATTTTTTTGTTGATTGAAGATCTCCAAAGCATTACTGCTTACCTCTTGTAAATTTATAATACTATCATTTTTTAACTTCTGAATATCCAAAATAAAAACTTCATCATTCAATGAATCCTGAACTTCATTCATAAGATCATGTATTCCTGATACCTGCTCTCTAATTTCCAAATCTAATATATCAAGGTTTTTTATTATTCCTTTTTTACTCTCATCAAAAATATTCTTGACCTCACCTGTAAATACATCAATCCCATCGTTCCATACATTGTCTCTTTGCATCATTTCCATCTTCATTTGGTCAAAAATATTACCGATTTCCCTTAAGTGGTCTGTGATATCATTTTCCACACTAACAGCAAGTTCTTCAAACTCATCACGCCAAAATTCCTGCACATCATTCATATATCTGGTAACATTCAAAAATGTTTGTATAAGCTCATCTCGTTGCCATGGTTCAGAGTACGCAGCGCATACTTCAGTCAACCCCTGATAATATCCACTATAAGTTGTCCACCATTGAGTTCTATAATCGTTATTTGTGAGGCATGCACTTATATTTTCTGAATTACATCCCTTAGGGACCAATTCACTTAATCCTGAGTTTTCAAATTGACAAACGGTTAATTTGATTGAAGTTTGCTTTCGTATTTGGGGGTCGATCATATCTACCCCATGCTGACATTTAGGTAAAAATTCTGATAATGATGATTTCAGACATGATGGAACGATGCTAGGAAAATAAAGTTCGAGATTTACATTGGGTTGGATGCTTGTTGCATTTGTATTTGTCATTGGTATCAAGAAGGGTCGAATTCAATAACTGGTGACATATTAAAGTGGCTAATACTTTTTTTCTTGAGGAGCAATGTTGATTATATATATGATCGTTGTCATGTTTCGAAATTGTTTCAAAAATATTTTTTTTGTTTGGATATGATGATATATTTTTATTATGTACATGTATATGAATGGTATTAAAATTGTAGACATCTCACTGTATCAGTATAAGTCTTTGGCAATTGCGATAATTGTGATTCTATAGGAAAAATGTACCTTTGAAAAAATTGTCTCTTCAAATTCAAATCTCTTAGAGTTTCAAGTTTTTGTTTCCCTTCGATACCAAAATTTTCAACTTGGCATAATGTTGATATGATCATTTCTCCTAAAACACTATCCAAATTCATTTGGTGTCTATCAATAAGTTTAGTCATCATAGCGTAATTTCTGACCTTTGCAAAATTTAAAATAAACATAGTGACAACCTCTTTAGTCATCTTGACATTGTGTTTAACCAAGAAATGATATAAAGAAAGTAAATGAATCGAATTTAACATATCCTTGTTATCTAATTCAACAATTTGATTTAGAAGTAATGACAATGTTCTTCCATGCAATAACTTTGTTAATCTCGACTTTTCAATAATTTTCAAAAGCGAATTAATCTCATTGAAATGAGAACATAAAGGAATTATGAACATGAGTAATGATTCTGATAGATGTGTTTCAATTATAGGTCTAAGATCAGTGATGAATGATATTTTATTTACACGCTCAAATTTCGCAGATTCCCTAATCAATTTTAAATATGCTGATAATGTATTTTCTGTTGGTACAACTTTATTCGTTTGAATCAGTTCGTGCAATACAAATTGACTGTTTATTAGATTCTTATTTTTAATATAAAAATTCAAAAGTTGGAAGTTGATCAATGGTTGAAATTTGTTAGTATTGAATCTCTCATTTACATTCAAAAGTAAATCGTTTAATACATTCTGATCCAATGCAACGTTTGCATTTGTAAGTAAAATCTGCGATATCAATTTTTCAATAACAGAGAATTGATCAATGGTTAAGGATCCTAAATGTAATTTGATTGATTGTATAATCAAAGATAAATTTGATTCTGAATGACAATGTCTCTGTAATAAGTAGATGTAGATATCTTCAACAAAAATACCAGATTTTAAATTAGAGACTAAATAGTCAATTAGAGAATTGAGGACGAGAGGTTCGATATTGCTGATAATATCGTTTCTCTTCAATAGTTCAATAATCTCGGCCAATTGCGGTATGCTTTTCTCCGTGATATAACTTTCTTTATTAAAAGAATGAATTTGCTTATCATCAACTTTTTGGAACGAATTGGTTTCTCTTGTTTCTAGATAGGTGGTATAGGCATGCACCCATTGGGATACATTTTTACAATTCTTAAATTTAACATTGGACATTTCGAGCTTCCCATCCCTCTGAACTGGAAAGCTAGCCTTACCATTCAATAGAGAGGCATCCTTAGATTGGAAACATAAATTAAACTGTTCTATCCTCGAAGGTGTATAGAACGGATGTACGATCTCTTCCGGAGTCAGCCCATGGACTTTCGTCTTCACACTCTTCCTTGGAATGGCCCAGGAAGAGTAATGTGCACTTCTGAAACACCTCATCAGCTGATCCTTCTGCATGATCGTCTACTATAGGTATATTATGATTAATTAGTGAGGTTTGAATATGTAAATGTATGCATGCTAAATAATGACTATATTACAGTTCGGTTTTCTTCCAAATAAACCGTAAGAGACACCGTATAAAGTGATCACATATAGTCCATCTGGTAAGTGACATCAGGTTCTCTGAGTCTAT
Source organism: Jamesozyma jinghongensis (assembly GCA_030572895.1). Taxonomy (NCBI): domain Eukaryota; kingdom Fungi; phylum Ascomycota; class Saccharomycetes; order Saccharomycetales; family Saccharomycetaceae; genus Jamesozyma; species Jamesozyma jinghongensis. Next base: position 36,817 of record JAJMCG010000042.1, read on the forward strand.
CTCGACTGACCAGAAGTATGGAAGAGTCTTTATCCTGATTGTTTGTTTCTGCTAGAAGTGATGTTGGCTCCTCTAACAGAGAAAAGCTCTCTGGGGAGTCCTGCACACCGATATTTCTCCTAGGATCCCTGGAGCCATGTAATGTCTCATAGTTTCTGATAGAGACCGATCTACGAAGGTTCCATAAAATAGAACAGCATGTTGCCATAATTATGCTCGAGACCAACATTAGCCAGCCAGGCCAATCAACATGTGTTGAAAATAATAAAATATCAACAAGAAAACAGAACAGAGTAAAGATAAATCCTGGCAGCGATATCAGAGCACTTACTAGAACAAACCCTGGTGAGTTGCCTAAATCTGTTAATTCGATGAGTAAAACTGTAATCCATAGGATGACACTTACCACAAATGCGATAAGGTGTACGACTAGTAATTTTGAAATGGAGTATTTAGACTCAGACGGTAAGAACAAACTTGGTCCATTGTCAGATTTTTCTTCAAACATAAAGTAACCTATATGTTTGTTTGTGCATATATGTGTTTTCATTTGTTCCAGGACGCAGCACCAACCGAAGACACCGTACTCGAGTCCATGGTATCGAGCCAGCGTGATCCCTGTCACTGGACGAGAAATTATAGGAAATATATGAAATATTACCACCGCCAGAATGAGAACTACGAGGAACCTTTCGATTTTGAAAATATGCAACATTGTTTCATTGCTGATCTATTGATATTCAGAATCATCGATGTTTGCATATTTTGTAATTAAAAATTTATATTGTACTTCATTAGGGTTTTAGTAAAACTTTAAGTAGGGTTTAAATTTTTTTCTATACAAATATTTTGACATGTTTAATTAGGGTCAGATTTTTCTGGAGAAAATGCATTCGAAACAATAGCTTTTGTAGAGATTGACTACAGAAATAGTCACAAAAAAATACAATTACAACAAATGTTTAAGTGGAAGCCCCAGTTTGCTAAAGTGAATTACATAACTCAGTTTGTTTATATTTCATATTTGCAGTTAGGAAAATATTCCTTTAATTTAGACAAAGCCCTAACTATTGTTTCAGAATATGATTGAGGTTTTGGACTAACCCTAACTTTCAAACAAGCGATGCCCTATGTTATCCGTGAGTCATTATTTGTCAAAAGCTGCGATGAGCTTCTAAGATGAAAAATTCCAGCTTAATTAAGCATCAGAATCGTGACTCCTAAATAACTGTAAATCGAAGCTATATAAATAACAAAACTTGACTTGACCTGTAATCTTAAACTTATTGACAAAGTCAACGATGAGACTTTCTCCAACATTACTGCAAAGCTCGAAGAAGGTGATCGATAAATATTCCCTCTACGTCCCAAAGACTGGTGTCTTTCCTAAGGGGTTCGCTGCTGCATCAACTGCATCTGGTGTCAAGAAAACCGGTGCTTTGGATCTAGGTATTATCCTAAACACAAACGAGACATGCCTTTCTTCTGCAGCCGCTTGTTTCACAACTAACAAATTTAAGGCTGCACCTGTACTTGTCTCTCGTGATGTTTTGACCAAGACACATGGTACGGGAATCAATGCCATCTTAGTCAATTCTGGTTGTGCCAACTCTGTCACTGGTGACGTTGGTATGAGCGATGCTAAGAAGATGATTGGTATGGTCAATGAGAAAATTGGGGGTAATGACTCCACATTGGTCATGTCTACTGGTGTTATTGGCCAGAGATTGCAATTAGATAAGATCGAGAATGGTATCAAGGAAATCTTCGACAATAGGATGTTTGGCACCTCTTTTAATGCTTGGTTGAATTTGGCTAAATCTATTAATACCACTGATACTTTTCCTAAGTTGGTCACTTCTAAATTCCAATTACCAAATGGAAAGGAGTATACTTTGACAGGTATCGCTAAGGGTGCTGGTATGATTTGCCCAAATATGGCTACATTATTAAGTTTTATGTTAACAGATTTACCCATTGAAAGTCTTACCTTACAAAAAATGTTATCACATGCAACTAATCGTTCCTTTAATTGTATCTCAGTTGATGGTGATATGAGCACTAATGATACTATCTGTATGATGGCTAATGGTGCCATTGATACCCCAGAGATTACCGAAGAATCCCCAGAATTTGAACAAGTTCAAAAACAAGTAACTCAGTTCTCACAAAAGTTGGCCCAATTAGTTGTCAGAGATGGTGAGGGTTCTACTAAATTCGTAACTATCAATGTCAAGAACTCCCTAAAATTCGAAGATGCAAAGATAATCGCTGAATCTATCTCGAACTCTATGCTGGTCAAGACGGCTCTATATGGTCAAGATGCTAATTGGGGCAGAATATTGTGTGCCATTGGTTACGCTAAGTTGACCGATTTGAAGTCATTAAACATCGACAAGATTAATGTTAGTTTCATCGCCACTGATAATTCGGAACCACGTGAATTGAAATTAATTGTTAATGGTGTTCCAAACTTAAATGTAGATGAAGATAGAGCCTCTCAAATTCTTTCGCTGAATGATCTTGAAATTTCTGTCGATTTAGGTACTGGTAAGCAACACGCACAATTCTGGACGTGTGACTTATCTCATGAATATGTTACTATTAACGGTGATTACCGTTCTTAGGCATATTATTAGTTCATTTATCTAATTTATATAAGTAACCATGTATAACAAAAGGAGCAGGGATTTATTAATGTTGTCATTGGCGACTAACCATTATGCTTGAATTAATTATATATATATATTTATATATGTTGAACTTTGTCTCTATCTGTTTTCTTCTGTTGCTTCTGGAATCTCAATTTGATTCACAAGATAATCAGTGAGACTAGAAGCGTCTAATATGGCATTCTTGAAATATTGACGTTTTGGTAGAATTTTCAGTAGGTCAATGACCTGACCTGGAATCTCTGAAACGTGATTACCGTTGTTCATTCTCTTGTTATTAGATTCTCTTGTCTCCTCATCCCTTGATCTCTTTTTACCAGTATTCTTCTTCCTTACCATGTTAGACGAAGGTAACTCAATATCATTATGCATGTAGGTTAGTTCTAATTTCTTAATTAAATTATAACCTTGAATTTCATACCTGTCACTAAAAACCTCCATCAAGTTCTCATTGGGGAATTTTTCAACGAATCTCTTCTCTAATGTGTAAACCTTACTCAAATTACCAAATTTAGTCTCATACTTTATCATCTTTTTAAAGATGATATGTAATTGTCTCTTGTCTTCGATTTTATCCACTGAGGTCTCAAACAGCGTCCTTATCTGAGAGTCTTTATTTAGTAAGATTAAAAAGTCTAAATATTTGTTAATATATCTTCCATCGGTTTGGAAATATTTTAACCCAAGTTCTAGGACCTTGAATGCTGTCTTATAACCGTCAGCTTGGTTTTGGAATTCCATGTACGCATTTTCAATATATATATCGTTTGTTAGATTATCCTTTAGTTTACGGCATTTGCTGAAGACGGATCTAGCAGCTGAGAGACCAATGATTTTTTTCATAGAATTCATGTATATACAGTACAGGAATGTCAAGGTCTCCTTCAAGTTGTCAATTCTTTCGTTATTGTCCTTGGATTCCAACTGTCTCTTGTAGATTCTTAGAGTGGTACTTATTGTTGTTGTGAAACATTCCTTAACCTTTTCAACGTTATTTTCAATTTCATAACACTCCGCAAGTTTGAATGTTAACGAAGGAGAAGTCGGATTAGCTAATAAACCCACGGATAAAAACTTTGCACTTTGAGTAAAGTCTTCATCCTTAATATACATAGCATAATCATACCACATCTCAGGGGCAAAAATCATGAATTGGATACCTTGTTGGTAAACATATTTAATTCTAGTCTTTAATTGTTCATCATCTAACACCAATTTATTTTGTTTTTCCCAATTAATCCAGCTCTGCCATATTTGTAATTGATCAATATCAAAACTCTCTTCATCAGTCTGAGGTATATTCTTTTTGTTTGCTGAGTGTAAGTTGATGGGGATAACTCTTCTTAAACCCTTTGTGACATTAGACCACTCTTGATACAACGAACGGGCCTTCATATAATCACCAGATAATTCTCCAATAAATTTTCTGGCAGTGAGAGAATTGACGTCTTGTTCCCAATTCGTATATTTGTTCCACATGGTCTCAAGGTTGCTAAATGGAACACATAGCATTCTCTTGTATAAAACCCTAATCATGTCAATCTTTTGTTGTTCTTCCCATTTATTTACAGGCTTCCATTGTTCTAAGAACATCAAATAATCATTCCAAAATTGGGAAGAGTTTGGTTCATAGATCGCACACTTCTCTAAGACCAACTGGAAGGCCTTTACAACAACAGCACGAGCCTCTTGGCCACCTGTAATCAAATTATTTTTTCTACGAACGTAATCTAAATAGGTTAACCACAAAGAAAGGTCATTATTTTGGATATCACCAGATAAACATTGTGCAAGAATCTTTTCCACATTTTCAAACTCGTCCCTTTGTAAATCACTTTTCAGTTGCATAGACCAAAGCGGAGCATAATATGGAAATCTAGTATGCAATTGATCGTATACAATCTTAATGTCATCAAATGAGTCCTTCTTCTCGTAAAATTGGATCAATTCAAGGTATGCCAAAATATCCGCGGGATTGCCAATAATTCTATCTTGAAGAATAGCAGCCGTGTCGTTTGGGTCAATCTTCTTGCTCTCCTCTGCAATTAAAGGAGTTGTTAGAGCTTCTGGTGTGGCAGAGTCAGACATTATACTGTTTCGCTGGCCTGTTTAAGGTGTTCTTTTGTCAAACTCTAGTATCTGTTTAAAGTGATAGAATTTCCACTTTTTTCCCTTTTCGAAAAATTTTGTTAGTATACACCTCCGGGTAAATAAACTTCAACTAAATTAAATTAACTTTGACAGACAGTAAAGAGGACGCATAATTAGTGCAAAATGAGTGTCATGGAAGCACCAGTTAGTGAAGGGAAGATAAATATTAAGTCATGTGTTCATTTATGGGGTGTAGATGGCAAACCAAGTCTTATATCTCCCGAAAGTGTGGCTCTTTACTGGTACATCAATGATCAGGCCAATAAGGATGTTGAAATTGTGTTCTCTAACAACACGGACTTGTCTCCTAACAACCATCTGCCCTTACTTATTGAACCTAGTGGAGATTATTTGGTCAAAATATGTGGTTATGATAATATTATCCGTCATTGGCAAGAAGAAAATGACTGCACCCTATATGAAAATTCATTACTACTGTTTGTCACTAAAGATATATGTTTGCTTACAAATTATCAGCTATACCTCAACAAGGAGAACTATACAAAATATACTAGAAAGCAATTTTCAAAGCTACTTTATTGGCCAATGTGGTATAATGTACCACTTGGGTATAGATCAATGGTGAGTAAAGAATGTGACGAAGAATTACGTCTAGATTACCTTCCCGTTTCAGATGATGAAGATAATTCTGGATCAAAGGTTGAAGCTACTGATTTGGCTCAATCTAAAGTTTTTAAGTTGAAAAAGGAAAAGAGCGCCAAGAACAAGGAAGAATTAAAAAACATTAGAATGAACTTACAATACTTGAATAAACTTGTGGATACCACTAGGGAATGGAATCAAATTCGATATGAAAAATTGGAAAGAGGTAAAGTTATCCCAGCTGATTTTTTATTCCTTGCAAATATTTACATTCAAATGGAATTACCTGCTAAGGAACAAGTATTGGAAAGATTTAGGAAAGATTTTGGTGAAGAATTTTTAGAGAATCTTTTAAAAGAAATAAATTATTATAGAGAATCCATACCTAAAGTTGAGGAAAGATTACCAACTTTCACAGAACAAGGTAATGTAATTATGTCCATTTATAACAAGGTTACCTCCTATATATAATCATTTTAATTAAATTATCTTGTATAAATTATCTTAAATTGCATATGTTATTATACTATGACGGTTACTTAAACAGTTTGTCGAATCTATGATCGTAAAAAAATGATTCAAATACAAGAAGAAGTTTCCAAGAGATAGGTGTTCCAAAATTTTTCCATATAATTTCATTAATACAAGGTAAAAAATCTTTATTAAGAAAGTCTTTAATATTATCTTTAAAATTATCCATCATCATTTCTTGAACCTCCCCTAATATCTCGAAAATAATATTGTGCTTCATACGGATTGAGAAGTTTTCGTCACTCGAACAACAACTATTCCTCAAACTAAAATAAAAATATAACTTTGTAATCTTGGCAACAATATCTTCATCTTCAAGATTAATCTTTAAGTCTGCTAATGCAGAACAATATAAATGACCATCTAGTTCATATTTGTAAAACTTTTCTAAGAATGGGTTAATCTGAAGCTCTTCCTCTGGATTCATATTTAAATCATATATCTCCAAAAATATCTTATTAATAAATGGTACTACTACGTCAGAAGCATATATGTTAAAAGTTCTCTCTAAATAGTTATTCCATGTGGCCTCTCTTATGAATTTTTCACTATCCTGGAGATCCTGTGGAAACGTTTCTCTATCAAATATATTTACTTTTAAAACATCAAGAATAGAAAGTGTTTTTAGATCGAATAATGTAAATGGTTTATCTTGTAATTCAATTGCTTTTTTACCTGGAATTGTTGTTTTCTCACTTTTTGTAAATATCAATGTGAATAGCAATAATAATCTTATCCTCTGTAAAGGTGTCAACTTCTGAACAAAATCATTACTAATTTTGTCAATACGTTTTTGTAGATTGATTTGCCAAACATTGACAAATCTACGAATATATACAATTTGTGTTCCATTAAATTGTTTAATCAAGTATTCTGGGGATATTATCTCTGTATAACGAGTACCTTCTATGTTAATTTTATTATGTTGAAAGAATTCGTATAACTCGTTATTGGATTCATTTTCTTTGGTACCGTTCTTCTTTTGATATTCATTTAAAAGACATATAAGTTCCTTGGCATTCCTTAAAGGACTTTTGATACTAACCCCTCTTATATTTCGTTTCTTGGTTCTCTCCTCGTGTAAAGTTGCAAATCTACAAAATTGAGTCTTGAATGCAAAATTATAATCCACAGATTTGTCTAACCTCGATTTATTTAGCATTTTCGTATGTTTTCTTTTTAACGAAATAGGTATCTATATGTTACAAAAACGTCAGTAATTCATTTTTTTTTTTTTACTATTTCCTTAGGATTAAACAAATAAAACAAAATTCTATACTAAATAAACACAATATTAAATTTAATTACATGATACAAAAGAATTAAGGACGCTTTATTTATCTTGAATCAAAATATACTGGAAGAAGGATTATTCGTATTATTGTGTAGAATTTCTTCTTCTTCTTCAAGTTCTTCAGAGATAACATCTGTACCGAGCATATGCACAACCTCCTTAGTCTCTTCCTCTGTTGACATATCCATTAAACCATAAATAGCGATAATCACTAAACCAAGTACACCAGCAAGACATGTAAAAACCATAGCAATAACACCCTTCTTTGTAAAACCTAATGGAATACTCTTTTTTTGCACCAATTCACCAGTTAAATCTAAAAAGTTTTCAGTGTTACCAGCTGCGTTACCAATGGTAGAGACATTAGCTGCTTTACAAATGTTAATTGAACTTTCAGTTAATTTTTGAGATGAATTACTTTGGATACCCAATGGATCTTCAATAAGTGTAATAGCTAATCCTTGAACCAAATGCCATTCGATGTGACAATGGAAGAACCAAACACCTGGGTTATCAGCCTTAAATCTAATAACAAAATTTGATTGTGGTCTAACATATAAAGTGTCTCTTTGCATTGGATACTCTGGAAATTCTGGATGATTATTTGGATCATATGAATGTGGAACCTCACCAGCTCCATCATCATAACCAATATCTCTAACAAGAGTTTGAAATACGTGACCATGAAGATGGAATGGATGTGTACCTGTATCCATATTATTAAGTACAATTTCAACTACTTCATCCTTACCTAAAACAAAGGAGTTTGTATTAGTACCATAGACTAATTCATTTGTAGCTAATTCACCTGCAGATAAAGCTGTCATTAATGTTGGTACTTTTGGAGCCACGTAAGTAATATTATTAAAAAAAGCATAATTTCTACCATCGATTAAATTATCCATCTTTACATCTAATGTAATTTGATAATCTGGTTCATCAAATATTTCAACTTTATCATATGGTACCAAATCAAAATCATCTAAGAAATTTAATTCATTAACTTTATTCTCTTCAGGTTTTGGTGCACTTAAATTATAAGTCATATAACTTGTTGTATTTAATCTTAATTCCTTTGGTATAACATCTAACATTGTATCATCAAATTTTTGCATAATAGCAAAATTTTTTGAAGTATCATTTTTACTCTTTATTAAGACACTATATCTTTGTCCAACTGTAATGTATAACATATTTGTTGTCATTGGTTCTGTATATACACCATCGACCTCTACTACAGTCATTTCATGATCTTCGATCCAAAAATATTGAGAGACGAAACCACCAAAATTACCAATTCTTAATAAATAAGTCTTATCTGGTTCAACAGTCCATGTTAAATTCATTGTATTATTTAATATTAAATTTTGTGGAATTGGTTCAGCACCAGTTGGATTATATAAACTCATAAAATCAGTTCTTAATTCATCAATAACTTTATCGTACCATTCACCTAGGGAGAGTACAACATCTTCATCATAATCATATGGAAAATCATCATCCTCAATGACAAACATACCACGAAATCCATCTTCATATTGTCCCTCTGAATGTGAATGATACCAATAAGTACCTACATTAGAGTCCACAGTGAAAGTATAAAGCATTGATTGTCCGGGGATAATTTGACATTGTGTAACACCAGGAGGACCATCCATTTGATTTGTACCTCTTTGAAATAAACCATGCATATGTAAAGAAGTAGGTCTGGAATCATTAAATCCGTTGATCAGTTCGATATTTAAGGTATCACCTTTCTTGACACGAATAGTTGGCCATGGCCATTCGCCATTGCAAGTTATGACAGGACGTTCTTTGATACCGTCGACATTTTGGACACCCCAACCTGTTGTCCAAGTATAATTATGTACCGTTGCTGATACTGTTGTACAAAGAAATAAAAAAGTTAGCAAATGCATTTTAGTTTACTGTGAGGGGGGTATTTTATCAATTGAGAGATGAATGAGAAGTTGCATATATATATATGTGTGATTCTTTGATAAATGATGGTGCATAAAGTATTTTTACGGGTGCGTTTTTTTAGAATAATGGAATTGGTTTGTTACTACTATTGATCATTCCCGATATAAGTAGTATGATTAGATAAATTGCACCCATATTTTTCAGTGACAAGTCCGAAGTCGCGAATTTAGCAAGGTGCAATGATAAAAAAAAACACACTGGTGAGTGAGTGGTAAGAAAAAAAAAGTTATGTCATATGTAAAGATAATATTATATAAAATGATTATGTATCATAAAGACAACAACAACTTGAATAAATCAAGGGAGTTGTAATTTGAAGGGATCATACATGTCTGGGCGGTGTCATCGAAAGACATTCAAAAAAAAAAAAAAAAAAAAAAAATAAATAACGATCCCTAACTTGTCCCCTAAGAAAACAACATGAACTGTCGATATAAAACAAGAAAAAGAGCTGTCAATTAGAAAGAAGCAAAAAGAGGACATAGAGATATAATCAAACAATGAGTGAACATTTTGTTACAGATTTTCTAATGGGTGGTGTCTCTGCGGCAATCTCCAAGACAGCAGCGGCTCCTATAGAAAGAGTCAAACTGTTATTACAAAACCAGACGGAGATGATTCACCAGGGAACACTTTCTACCCCGTATGGGTCTGTACGAGATTGTTTTGTAAGGACATACAGACAGGAGGGATTACTTTCATTTTGGCGTGGTAATACAGCGAATGTAGTACGGTATTTCCCTACGCAGGCTCTGAATTTTGCATTCAAGGATCAGATTCGGGCATGGTTTGCAGTTGACAGAGAGAGAGATGGGTATGCGCGATGGTTTGTAGGGAACGTAGTGAGTGGCGGGATTGCAGGAGGATTGTCGCTTGGGTTTGTGTACTCGTTAGATTTTGCGCGGACGCGTCTAGCCGCGGATGCAAAGAAGATGGGTGGCGGGGCACGGCGGTACTCTGGAGTAGTGGATGTGTATCGACAGACGATACGGACAGACGGAGTAGCCGGATTGTACCGGGGGTTTCTGCCGAGTGTTGGAGGGATTGTTGTGTATCGGGGATTATATTTCGGGCTGTACGATTCTCTTAAACCGATAATGCTGACGGGGTCTCTGAGGGAAAGTTTCGCAGCGAGTTTCCTGTTAGGGTGGGCAGTGACGATCACAGCAAGCACTGCGAGTTACCCGATCGATACTGTGCGGAGGCGGATGATGATGACCTCTGGACAAGCGGTCAAGTATAGAGGAGCATGGGACTGTCTGACGACTATCCTTAGGGTCGAGGGAGTCACTGCACTATTCCATGGTTGTAGTGCTAATATCCTTAGAGGCATCGCAGCGGCTGGTGTCATCTCTCTGTACGATCAGTTCAAACTTCTGTTAGCGTAACGCTTGATTGCTTTTTCTTTTTCCTATTATGTAGCTGCCATATTAAAAAAAAAAAATATATAACATATATTATATCAGAAACAATAATCCGTCTGGAAGCAGAACCCTGTTTTTCTTTCGTGCTACGCGGAAATAATGGCGTGGGCAGGCGTGTCGTCGCAGACGACACGCGCCCCTCTTTGTTTCTCAGAGAATACCGCACAAATCTGAGTCATCGCATCTCTGGAGGCTGTCGTTTCTTTGTTGGAAAATTTTTCAAGAAAGAAACGACAGCGTACATGTATAAAAACAGTGTCCCAATCTTTGGACATCGATGAATCTGAAAGAGTAAATCTTTACAAAAGAGGTACGCAATTTGGTACAACAATATGTCTGATAATTCCATAAATAAGGAGATGGATAGACAAACCATCTCCTCTACAGAGCTTCCAAGCTCTGACAAACCATATGTATCTGGTTCTCAGCAAGGTTCAGGATCTCGTAACAATATAATACATAGATTCATCGATTCCTTTAAACCACCATTACAAGAGGAAATTACAAGTGATATGGAATCACAAAATGCTGAACAACAACAACAGTTAAAGAAGACTATGAAGTCACGTCATGTCATCATGATGGGTCTCGGGACAGGTATCGGTACTGGTCTGTTGGTCGCAAATGCACAGGGTCTTTCATTGAGTGGACCTGCCCCGTTAGTTATCGGGTATGGTTTAGTCTCCTTTGTCACTTATTTCGTCATTCAAGCTGCAGGTGAAATGGCCGTAGCGTATCCAACTCTACCAGGTAATTTTAACAGTTATATGTCTATCTTTATCTCCAAACCATTTGGGTTTGCTACAGTGTGGTTATACTCTATCCAATGGCTTACCGTGCTTCCGTTGGAACTAATCACGTCATCTATGATCATCCAGTATTGGACAACTTCCATCAGTGGTGACGTCTGGGTCGTTATCATCTACGTTTTTTTACTGTTCATTCACTTCTTCGGTGTTAAGGCTTATGGTGAAACCGAATTCATCTTTAATCTATGTAAGATTCTGATGATTGCTGGTTTTATTATCTTTTCCATTGTCGTTAATTGTGGTGGTGCTGGACATGATGGTTATATCGGTGGTAAATATTGGCATAATCCAGGTGCTTTTTCCTCTAAGGAACCTGCAGCTAGATTTAAAGCTGTTTGTTATATCTTAGTCTCTGGTTATTTCTCCTATGGTGGTACAGAACTTTATGTTTTATCTGTCAATGAACAGGAAAATCCAAGAAAATCTACACCAATGGCCGCTAAACAATCTATTTACCGTATTGTTATCATTTATCTATTGACAATGATTTTAGTTGGGTTTAACGTTCCTTGGGATTCCAATGAATTAATGGGTAATGGTAGCTCTAATAAACATGCTTCGCCATACGTCTTAGCCGCATCAATCCATGGTGTTAAGGCTGTCCCACATATCATCAATGCTGTCATCTTAATTGCCATTATCTCTGTTGCCAATTCATCCTTATACGCTGGTCCAAGATTACTAGCATCTTTAGCAGAACAAGGCTATGCACCAAAATTCATGACGTATATCGATCGTAATGGTCGTCCAATCAACGCTTTGTTGATCTCTGCTCTCTTTGGTGTCATTGGTTTCGCTGCATCCTCTTCTAAGGAAGAACAAGTCTTTATTTGGCTTGCTGCTATCTCTGGTCTATCCGAAATCTTTACCTGGGCTGGTATCATGCTTTCACATATTCGTTTCAGAAAGGCAATGGCCGTTCAAGGAAAGGATCTTGCCGAGGTCGGGTATCACAGTGTTACCGGCTTGTGGGGTTCATACTACGGTGTCTTCTTCAACATGTTGGTGTTTATGGCACAATTTTGGGTCGCGTTGTCTCCACCAAAGCGTGGAGGAAAATGTTCCGCAGAGAGTTTCTTTGAAAGTTATCTTGCTATGCCAATCTGGATTGTCTTCTATTTCGGATACATGCTCTATAATAAGGACTACACGTTGCTAATCCCCTTGGAGAGTATCGATTTGGATTTCCACAGACGTATATATGATCCAGAACTATTGAGACAGGAAGATGAGGAGAATAGACAGAGAATCCAACAAGGTGGTTGGAAAAGTAGAGCTATTGCATTCTGGTGTTAAACCTAATTTACTCCCTTTGCTTAGTTCCGTTTATTTAATTAGCATAGACACATCTGTATCATATTCGAAAAAAAAAATAATTATAACGTGTGTATTATTAATATATGTGACACATACAAAGGTCATTCATTTACTGTGGCGTGGTTTGTTATTTAAAAAGGTCACGTGGTACTACTACTACTACTAGTTTTGAGCGAGGGTAACTGATCTAGTAATACTTGATAGATATATAACTATTGGCATCTCAGATGGAGACTAAAAATAACGTCTTCCCCCCTGTGATGCAAAATAGTCTCCCTCGAAACCAACGCAGAGAAAAGGCCAAGAGCCCAGCCAGAGTTGGAAATCTCCCAAAACGGAACAGTGCCGAGCCAATTGCTTTTGTTGAGATCGTCATTGTCCCTTTTTGTTGAACCTTACTCCGCTTCGAGACACATTCGCCATTTTCGGAAACTCTGACAAGTGGTCCCTAAACAATTACAAACTGTATTATTCTCCAACGTATCCCCAATCTCAACAAACCAACAACATACTGATCTTTCATGGGGGAAGGGGAAACTTTACCTCACCCCGTGGTTGCACCTTTTAACATCCCCCCCCCTCCATCCTATTGTCAAATTATTTGTCAAATTATTTTTCTATATAAAGCCATCCATTCCGTTAAATATTTCAAATCTATTCTCTTTTGCGTTTTTTCTTTCTTTATATCCTCTTTAAATAAATCAACCAGCACATTTTATTCTTTCGTTATGCAATACTCTATCTTATTAACCGCCGCCTTTGCCGCTTTAGCCTCTGCTGCTGAAGTTACTCCAGTTCAAAACGCTGAATTATTAGCTGTTATTAACGATATTAACCAAAACTTATCTGAATACATCAACTTAGAATTAAGTGGTGGTAGTTTCCAAATCCCACCTGAAGTCTTATCCTTATACAGACAAATCGCTACTTACAAGGACCAATCTTACACTACTTTATTCTCTCAATTAGATGTCCCAGCTGTTACTGCTACTATTACCAACTTACCATGGTACTCTTCAAGATTAGTTCCAGCTATTGAAAAGGCTACTGCTGGCTTAGGCGGTGCTTCTTCTTCCGCTGCTCCAGCTTCTTCTTCTGAAGCTAAGACTTCTTCTTCTGAAGCTAAGACTTCTTCTTCTGAAGCTAAGACTTCTTCTTCTGAAGCTAAGACTTCTTCTTCTGAAGCTAAGACTTCTTCTTCTGAAGCTAAGACTTCTTCTTCTGAAGCTAAGACCTCTTCCTCTGAAGCTAAGACTTCCTCTGCTGCTCCTTCTTCCAAGGCTTCCTCCTCTGTTGCTGCCTCCTCTTCCGTTGGTGCTGCTTCTTCTAAGGTTTCCTCTGAAGTCACCTCCAAGGCCAGTGCCTCTGCCTCTGCCACCGCTATCTCTCAAATCGGTGACGGTCAAGTTCAAGCTACTCACTCCGTCGCTCAACAACACTCCAACGGTGTCGCCAAGTTAGGTGTCTCCGGTGCTGCTTTCGTCGGTGTCGCTGCTTTATTATTATAAGTACACTGTTTTTACTTTTAATTAACGTTATACCATTTTAATTTATTTACTTATTCTTGTTTACTTTACCTCTGTGGAAACCCCTCCTCCACCGGTGCCTTCCTTACCAATATGTCCATTATCAAGATACGTTAATTCAATTACCTGGATCTTATCAATAGTTCATCCATTTCAGACCTAGGCAACGATCTCTTGCCTAACTATACCATAAGATCCAATTCGTCTCAACAATTCACAAAGACCCTGAGACATTTCTTCCCAATACGGCAGGCCAAATAAAATTGTTCCCTGCATATGAAACACTCAGGACCGGTACCTACAGAACAATCACGCGCAAACAAATCACGCAACGAATCTTTTTTAAACTTTTTAGTCACGCGAGTAACTCTCGAAGAGGTAATTTTTGTTGAGAAAGACGAAATCGTAGCAAAAGTCCCGTGATGGTGAAGTTTTCCAAAGGCAGTAAATATTAAATAAACATGCCATTATCATGTTGTTTTGTTTTTTTTTTACAAAAACCACTTATCCTACTCTGCCCCTTACTTCTGGTGATTTTGCAGACACCCTGGGTCATTTACAACATAAAACTATCCGAACAGTAGAATTCCATCGTTTATTTACACATACTTATATCTCTCTAGAGTAAAAATAAATGTACCCATTCTTTTTAATCTCATCAGTATCATCAGCAATGACAATCTTTTCATCATTATAAAGTATCCATCTTTCCTTACCATCAATAATCTTTTTAATGAATGCAACGTAATGACCTGATTGCACAGAATTACCCTTGTGACACACAACACCTGTTAACTTATAACTAGGTGCCTCCATAGTGCCATGTGACTCCATAATTTTCTCTTCCTCTTGTGGTAACTCACCATCATCATCCATGTGACCAAACACCCACTCTACACTTCTACTCACATCACCTTGATTCAATATCAACGCCTTCTTACATAACTTCGAATCAAGACCCATCATAATCATATTGTTTAGGGATTCCTCGTTTACTTGTGATTTCTTCTTTGGTGCCACAAACTCAGTATTAACGTCGGCATCCTCAATATGATCAAATAACCAATTCATGGCAATTTCACCATCAGCATTATTCCCTGTAGCAAACAATGCACGTTTTATAGCATTGACACTAAATCCCATCTCTTGTAATTGTGAAACTACAATTTCATTTGGAATGAACAAATCATCACCACCATCGTTTTCTTCGCTCTCCAGTAACTCCTCCTTTGATGCATCAAATCCATTAGATTGGTATATTGCAAGATTTAACACATCCGTATCATCAACCCCTGGCAATAACAGTTCGTTATTTGTCTTCACAGGTTGCCAATGAACTAATTTGATCCTAATGGGATTCATTACCAACGTGCTTGGATAACTCTTGAACGCAGGCTTCTTGATTGCAGTGGTCATCACCTTACAATTTGGACAATTAAATTCAATGGTTTCACCTTTAAAAAAATGATTTAATCTTTCTACAATACCTTGAGGCTCATCATTCTCAAGTAAAGGAATTTGGATAGCTTCATTTGTCTGATAGGAATATTTGACTTTATTACATTGCGTACATTGTAATTTATCTTCCATGGTAAATCTGAATAAATCGTTAGGGTTGACGACGTTTTCACCTTTAAAAGCTCTGCGATCTAATTGTTCAATAACATATGTCAAGAATTCCATAGCGTCCTGTTGTTTGTTAGAACTGAATTCTTCGTGGGTAGAACCAATGCATTTTTTGAAACTTCTTGGTTTGATACCATCATTATAATACTCTGGTGACACCCTAAAGGCATTGTTCAATTTAATCAATTGACATTTGATATTGTTAGTTGGGTAAACAACATCCAATGGGAACTCAGTACCGATTAACTTGGTCAACTCCTCAGACCAATTGATTGCATTGTCATTAAATAAACATTGAATAATAGAATTCAAATAACATGAATTACCAAGATTCAATAGTCCACATCCAACATTCTTGTCAGATTCTAATTTAATCAACTCATTACCGTGGGAATCGGTCATCTTGAAATCCCAATTTAAATTTTGTTCAACTTGTAATTCAGTAAGAGTCTTTTCAGTGGCAAACTTATCGTCTAAGTTGACGCCAAATTTATTTAATACTGTGGATATTATATGACCGTTGGAACCAAAATTAACCTCATCGTCACATTGATAACAATATAAATCACTGGAATTCTTACTCAACGAACCCAACTTAATTGCTAATGCATGATCTGGATCAGCCTCAAAATGTTTCAGGGCATGAGTATGACCCTCAATACCAACTTGTTCTCTACCACAACCAATGTTACCACAATGTAAACATAACCACAAGTTACTAGTTAAATTACAATCATTACATTTACTAATATCAATATGTTTATTTGGAACTCTTGCAAGGTCAAAATTATCAGTATGAGTGCATGGTTTAATCTCTAATTCCCAGGATTTTGTTTGATCTATCACAGTTTGAGATTTAGCCTGTAAGATCTGCTTAATCTTATCTGGAGTTTCATTGGTAAATGAACTATCCAATAAAACCAGGCATTCGACTGAGTCGCTATTATATGATACTAGTTTCCAAACTGTCTCATAAGTTTCATCCTCAGATCTTTCAATGATTTGTAATTTAATCTTCTTGTTAGATTGCTCACTGTCACTCTTCTTGATTGGTTTCTCAATCTTGGAAATATTCAAATATGTGTTATGAACTGAGTCGCAGGACTTTTTGCTTACAGCTAAATGCAATGAAATATCCTTTTGACACAATGGTTGGAAACAAGATAGACAGATGTTTAATGAATGGTTAGAAGTTGCTTGGACTTCATTGGTACCCTGAGACTTATCAATGTTATTAAATGGAGTATCAAAACAGTAGATACATTCATCCTTTGATATAACAGCTGGAACAGTAATTTTTGATAGGATCTCCTCGGTCATTGTGATTTCTCTGGCTTATTTGGATTATAATTCAGCTGATTAATGATCCCTTCGATATTTGCCACACGTTTATCTTCTGCAAAATTAATTCATAAAAGTCGGGTAATATTTGTTACTGTTACCTTTGTCTTTATAGAAGACTAATTTATTATTGAGAAAGTAATTAGACTCAGTCTCGAGGTATTCTTATCATCGATCACCTGTAAAATAATCAGTTTTTATATGTTACATATGTCGTGTTTCATTTAATATTTTCTTTATTATTTATTAGATTAGCCTGTGTCTATGCATATAAGTGAATAATGTATGTATCTAGACATATTATATTATCAGTTATTATAATGCCCCAATGCATGGCACCTCATTTAGTCGTTACCATTTTCCTCTGCTCTTCCTCTATTCGAATCGAACATCAACGTCATCTTTCAAATTCATAGGAAACAGTACTTGATTATACCAAAGATACTCAATGTGAACATAATTAAGAAAAAACAATGTAAACAGAAGGAATCAAATGAGGTCATTAGATAATATGGTAGATGGATATAGTATATCCAATACATCTTTTCAACATACTCGTCGATCTTGTCAGCGATGATATTCTTTTGACGACCATTGAGCTCTCTCTCCTCCCTAATAGTAGGAATAAATTCCATTCGTTGGGTACTTTCTACTACAACAGCTTCATACATGATTTCTTGTATGTGTTTGTATATATCTTAGTTACAGATCTTTGATGTTGTTGCGTCTCCTATTGTATAAACTGTCAGTTTATATTTTGAAATTTCGTGTTGTGGAAAAAACGAGCAAAAAAAAAAGTGTAGGCTCAGTAAGAGGCATTATTATAGTTTGTCATGTATGTATCATTAGCTAAATTACAAAAACGTTCTACTTCTTGTCACTCCTAAACATGCTGAATAGAGATCTTCCCTTGCTTGAATTACTTCTACCCGGCTCATTGCCGTGTGATTCCCTCCGTAGTCTCTCTATATCCAGAGATTGACGTACACGACTAAAAGATCTTCTCGGAGTAACGTTGCTGTTTGAATTAGGTTGACCACTTACACTACTAATGCGATCATGTTGGTGGTGATGGTGAGTGGATTGGCGATTGGCTGATGAAATCCTTCTTTCCTGCCCTGGACTGATTTCTCTCAGTAAGTCTCTTGGTTTAGAAAAGTTAATCTCTTGAAATCGTAAATCCAAGGAACGACGTCCTACTTTTGTTGAAGATTTATGTGATGAAATAGAATCATTTTTGCTGATAGAAGATATCTCTGATGCAATTGTATCGCTTTTAGACGAACCTAAGTTATGTCTTTTCCTATCCAAATTCAATGCAATGCTCTCTGCAGAGGTATCGTTACCCATATAATCCATTTTTTTCTTCAAACTAATAGGTGGATTCTTAATATCAGACATAGGAAGTTCGACGAAGGGACTCTCTCCACTATCTTCATTAGTATCCAAATTCAAACCCTCTTCGTTAAGTTTCTTCTTTATCCTATTGGTGATCTCTAGGGCCCTCGTCTTAACAATGTACTCACCACTATCAACATCTAATAAATCTTCAAATGGACCACTTTGGATTCCCTCCCCGGAATTTATCATACTGCTCTCGCCAGAAAGATTCATTTCATTAAAACTAAAATCCAGGGACATCGGATAATCACCTTCAGTTCTCTTGAAAGGAGTTTCCGCAGACTTATTAATATTGGAAGCACTGGTAATACTAGGAGTATCGCCATTCAAGGATTCTTCCTCGTTAAATAAATCTAATGATTTTAATTTCTTTATTTTCTCTTGTTTTGCGAAACCTTTTTTTACATTCTCAGTTTTATCTTTTGGATCTGAATCAAGGCCAATCAAAGATGGTTGTGATGGCTCCTTTGAAAGCGGTATCACATTAAAAATATTCTTCTGATGTTCCGGTTTAGGTTGGACGATACTAGACTGTAGTGACTGTGGTGGTTGTGGTAATTCTCTAGATTGGTGATTAAGCATTTTTTCAGAAGTTTGATTATTTCCTATACCATAATCTACCTTCACTTGAGAAGCAGATAAAACGTTTGCGTTATAAACAGTATTGGATTGAGCTTGCTTTTGTTTTTGAAAATTTAAAAAGTTCTGCTGTTTAATAATATCATTTTGTGATAAATATTGGTTTTGATTTCTAGAGCCTTTATTATCCTTGGAATCAGGAATCTTGTTTGGTGTATAGTAATTTTGAGACGGTGAATTGTAATTACCTAAAGTGGTTGTTGCAGTGCCAATATTCATCATTCTATCCGATTCTTTGGTTTTAAATGCCGGGTCCTTTTGTGACCTTGGGTATGTTGGGGTTTGATCAACAAAATAATTATTTATTTCTGGATTTTGATTTTGATTTTGATAATCTGGTCTAATGCTTGGGAAAGGGTTATTTTTTTTATGATATCTTCCAGAAGTATTATTAGGTTTGTTTGTATCATGTGGAACATTAGATTTTATACCAGAATTGCTTCTTTGCCCATTATTTGATTGTTTAATGTCTTGTGAATTAGGAACAAAATTAAATATAACCTCTTCATTTTCTTTATGAGCAGTAGTAGGAACCAGTTGTGTATTTGTTGAATATTCCTGTTCTAACACATTTTTCACATCATTAATGTTAGGATAATATATATCTTCATTGCTGGAATTTTTTGTTCCTTGAATTTGTACCGAGTTACCATAAACTGGGACTTGTGGTAGCTGAATTTGTGGTGTCGATTTTGAACTCTTAAATGATTCGACAGTGTTTACTGTGTTTGTTGTGTGTCTTGACAATCTGTTGTCGGAATTTGTTGACTTCCTTCTTTCTACAAGACTTTCGTTACTTATATCCTCTGACGGTGGATTGATCTTCGGTCCTATCTCAAAGAAGTTAATAAATAGTTCATTAATGAACTTATCATCGGCATTAAGATTTTGTGACTGGGCATTGTATAACATGTACTGGATATTTTGTACCTTACTTTGAAAATCAGAATACTTCTTGAAATCAAATAAACCATGATTATATTTATCAGCTAAGGGTACCTTCACATTCATGATAGAACAAATCATGGATAGCACTTGGTAAATGTTAGGTCTCAAATATGGATTCTCTACTAGCATAATAGAAATTAAAGTGCTTAGTTGTGTAGAATAGTTATTGGCAGGAATATCAAACTTCGAGTGTAAAATGGCAAACTGTCCTGTCATCTCGAAAGGAGTGGTGTAGAATAATAATTTGAACATGAATACACCTAATGCCCATATATCGGATTTTTCATTAATAGGCAAGTATTTGTATAAATCAATCATTTCAGGCGATCTATACTGTGGAGTTGTGTGAACTAATATATCCTGAGTTGCCATAGCAATTTCTTGATGTGTTGTGGCAATTGGGTTACAATATGAGGTGGAACCAAAATCGCAGACTTTGAAATTGTTCTGGGCATCAACTAAAATATTTTCAATTTTAATATCACGGTGAATCATTGGTTTATCCAAATAATGCATTTGTGCTAAGCCGACTGTAACATCATACATAATCTTTAAGATCTCCTTTTCTGATAGCTTTGTTGTTAGTCTATCGTTCATGTAATCCAATAGCGATTTGTTTGGGCACAATTCCATTAATAGAAACACTTCATATCCAGAAGTTGTGCGATTCTTTGTAGCATTGGAATCAAAGTATTGAACAATTTTTGGAGCCCCTCTCAATTTCTTCATTACTTCAATCTCATTCTTCATCTCATTTAATCCATTCTCATCATATACCATAACCCTCTTCAAACATGCAAGGTCACCTTCCTTAAGTGGTGTACCGTTTGTTAACCCCCCATCATTTTCAACATTATCAAACTCGTTAAGATATCCAACGAATTTAACGCTATAAATTTGAGCAAAGCCACCTTCTGCAAAATATTTTACCACCTCTACCTTGTGTGAGCCAACAGCGACCATTTGACCAGCTTGGAATTTCTCAATGGTCAAGTTTGAAACACTTGAGGTAGGAGCAAATGTGGAGATTGATTTGTTAGTCGCATGACTTGACGACATTTTCCGAATTAGATCCGTTTTAGTGAATGTATACAACTGATTATACTCTAGTTGCACCTTTATATCACTTTTAATACAGATTAACTATTGTTTCTTGTGTGTTTGTCAGTAATCGAACTGTCACCCGATAGGGGTGCTCCCAATAGCAAGTGGTGCAATTTATTTTTCAGGCGAAGTTAAGCTCGCGATGAGATAAAAATGACAGTGTCAGATGACGAATGTTTTATTATATATGCTTACAGGTATGTACTTAAATGTACGTTGTTGTGTTCTATTCTATGTTGGATAGGACATTCTTCAAAATGTTTTGCATCTCAGAATAGTTGTATGGTATCCAGACAGCCTCAGCACCACCTGTGGTCTTACTGATGTTGGCCATCTTATGTTCAACAAATTCTGTCAACATTGATCTTAAGGATATTTCGTTCGAGGCAATAAAGTCAGTTGCACAGAGTTGGAGAAGCTTTTTAAGCTCTACTGCAAAGGTGGAAGAACCACGTTTAATTCGAACACCTTGCTTCTTCTTGCTATTAGCTTCATCCATACCAGCAATTTGTGTTCCAAGAAGTAACTTGTACAACTTCTTAGAGTTTATTGTTAAAGATTGGAGAACATATTTCGCACTTTCAGCTCCCGTACTTGACTCGCTCTTACCCATTTTCATGACATCTTGGAAGGAGCTTTCAACAGCGTTAGGTTCGTAATTGGTTACGTCATGGTATATGAAGTTGAAATATTGTGTTTTCATGTTATCCCACATGAGTGGAGTGTATATATTATCAGCAGAGGCAACAACCATGACTTGTTTAATACTGGCTAATGTACTTAACATATTCTGAAATATGCTCTTTCGAAGAGCTACACCATCAATATTGTGTATAACTAGAACCATACGGATCGTGTGTGGTTGCGATTTATAGAAATCAATCATTTTTTGAAGTTGGATCACTATATGGCTCTCCCAATATTTGGTTTCATTTCTACTCAGTTCTTCAGGCAGCAAAATTTTGGTAATATCATTAAATATATCTCTGTAGTTGCAAGTTGGGTTATACCCATTTATCACTACACATGGAATGGAGAAATTTTTTAAACTGAGTTTAGCTTCAGGGTTTATCTCTCGGGCCTCCAATAATTGACTGTTCATCACTCTTTGAGATAGATAGTCAACTGCAAACTCTTTCACAAAATTACGTTTAGAGCCAATGCCGTAAAACAATAGTGAGAACCCCTGGGTTAATTCAAACCAATACTGTGGGAACATCTTTCTCTGGAGTATTAATAATTCATCCCTAGCCCGTTTTTGAAATTTTTCATTAAATAAATTTGAAACCACTGAGAATTCTTCACGAGAAACCTCAGGGACATTCGCCATCGAATTCTCGTTATGTTTATCTATATCCTTTTTCCTCTTCCTTTGATCAAAATAACCTTCGAACGTATCCAGATAATTGTTATTAGATGACTCTTTTTTAAAACTCTTCATGTGTTTATCATCGGCTGATCGTTGGGGTAATGGTGTTGGTATAAAATTCTTGGACAAGTTTAATTTAAACGTTGGTGCTTGTTTTTTATACTGTTGTAAGTTATCCATAATAACTTTCTTTAATGGGGAAATAAAGCTATAATCAGTTGCTCCTTTCATAGGTGTCTCAGGCTCAGATGCTAATCCCTTCTTTTTATCAGGAGAATCGTAATATTTTAAGCTTGATAAGTCTGATTCGTCATCTTCATTATTTCTGCTGTAATCTTCATCAGAAGCGTCTGAGTCATCTTCACTTAAATAAAGTTTCAATTTGGATCTAGTATCATTTAGACTATTTCTATATTTCTCCGGTAGAATATTATCAGAAGTAAGATCCAATATAATCTCTCTTTCAGCTTTTGTTAAAGGTGGTAGTTCCTCCTTTATTTTCCTGGGTCTGCCACGAGGACGTTTAATCTTTAGAGCTGGTTCTTCACCTTCTGGGTAAACCTTCCTGGGTCTACCACGAGGACGCTTGATCTTTAGAGCTGGTTCTTCACCTTCTGGGTACACCTTCCTGGGTCTCCCACGAGGCCGTTTAATTTTTGCAAATGGTTCCTCTCCCTCTGGATAGATCTTTTTAGGTCTCCCACGCTTGCCTGGGATTTTAGGTATAGTTGTCCCTTCATCCTTCATGACTTTTCTGGGTCTCCCACGAGGACGCCTTCCTGTAATTGTTTCTCCCTCGATTTTCACCTCTAACACTGTTCCCTCATCACTTGATAAAGGATAATCATCAATTGAATTGTTTGGGTCAAAATTTTGCATTCCAGAAACCTTTTTCCTTGCGTTTCTCAATAATTTCCATTTCAAGCTGTCACCTGGTGTGGAACCATCTGTTTCTTCCACAATAAATGGGTTTATATCTGTACTACCGCCCAGCTTTATCCCCAAACTAGCTTTTCTTTCTCTTGGAGTAACAGAAATGGTCTCTATCATGTTCTTCTTGTGCGGCGACTTTTTTCTTGTAGGTGATCCTGCGGAGAGCAACGGTCTCCTTCTAATAAACCCATGTTCTTTAATATATTCATGGGCTTTTGATGGAGACAATAAAATATCTGTATGTTTTGTGATATCCTCGTCACCGTCACTACTAGACATACTGGACTCCTTGATTGTCTTTCTTCAAAGGTTGATGCCCTTCAGATCAAGTTATTGTTTATTTGTATAACAAACAAAACAAATCATTGAAAAACGTTCGTTACCCGAATTTTCAATAGTGAGTAACAAAAATAACAAATATGAGACAGTTGAAGGCGATAAATAGTGTGCGAATATCTATAAGTACAGTTATTAAATACATTACACAGCTCTCGTAAGTTTCCCAGATCTCTTCAGTTCTAATGCCTTTTTGTATGGGGGATTTGTTGGTCCCTGAACTGGGTCTAGGGATAGTTTGTCCTTTAAACTAGAGATGATCTCTTCATCGTAGTGGTAAGTGGCATCTGAGTCGAAGCTGTCTAAACCACCACATGACATAAATTCCGCAATATCCCTCTCTTCATCTCTCCAAGAATTCAATTTGTCAGTGTCGTCATTAATCGATAATCTGTTCAAGGAACAACCTTCAAAGAATTCCTCTACGGACCTGTTAACATCTAATCTTGGTTCCCAGTTTGATGGTGGATTATACCCTATACAGACAATGAATGCCTCAAGGGAGGTGCCTCTGGAAGATCTTGGCTTTGCACAAACAACTTTGTCGAATAAATAACCTAATTGAGAGTATAACATATCAATATCACGACCTCTGAAGATCTTGGCAACAAAAGTACCGTTCTTTTTCAGTATACATGTAGTTAATTGCAATGCACTCATAATCAGTTGTTGTTGGACATATTCATCTAAATCATGTAAACCAGTGACATCAGGAGCACCGTCACTACAGACAAAATCAGCTTTCTCATTACCGAAGATCTCTAGAATTTTACTTAAGGTCTTTGGATGTGTGATATCAGCTTGTAGAGTGATGACATTGTCGATTGGGGACATAGGTTGCAAATCCACTGCGACAATCTTCTTCTCGCTCTTATCACCGTCACCTTCTTCAAACATTTTTCTGGATAACACCTGAGACCATGAACCAGGAGCTGCACATAGATCTACAACTTTCCTCAAGTCTTCCTCATTGTCCAAAAAATGAAACTGTTCATTTAATTGCAAAAGTTTGTATGCGGAACGCGCTCTGTAGCCCTCCTCTTTGGCCTTTCTATAGTACAAATCTCTCTTATCCTTACTGCTCTTACCCATCGTTGCTCATCTCTTCTCATCTGTTAATTCATTCAACTCTTAAAACTAACCAATATTTTTCTCAGAATCAAAGAGTTGAAAAATTTTAGAGCATCATCCGTACATCCCCCAATCTTCTCCCAACTCAGCCTGAGTAACATCAAGGTCATCTGGAACCTTCTTCTTGATCACATCGTCTCTACAGACTGGACATGTCTTATTACTGGATAACCATACGGTCAGGCACTGTAGATCGAACATGTGGCCACAATGAGGTAATTTGACCACCAGGGGGAACTGATCGTCATGAAAATCTTCAAAGCAGATAGCACATAGTTCCTTAGCAGGGATCTGCTTTGCGGGAATTCTTGGAATGGAATCAATAAACTCCTGTGAACAGCCGTCGTTCGGTTTAGTTGACCATTGTTGTTGAAGAGTAGGAGCAATTAAGGAAGTTAGCATAGCAATTAAGGTTGGATCCTGTGGGTCAAGTTGATCATAAAGATCCTGAAACTGGGCTCTAGTTTCTCTTCTGGAGTCATTGTTGTCCGGGGTTGGAGTAGCAGATTCCCCTATGTTGTGTTCTTCTAGTTGCAAAAAAAAAAACAATAACTTGTTAGTACATTTAACTAGTGGAATGAAATATTTCGAGTTTACGTACCTTCATAAGTAGGCATAGCTAATTCAATAAGTGTAAAGATATATATCTAATGTGTTTGTTATATAGTCTTTAAGTTTGATCTATGTACATTATTGATATATTCACTGGTAACTTTTCCGACTTTTTGCCACTCGCTGAAAAATCAATGAATATGTGGATAATTATCCCATAGTAAAAGTGAGAGGGCATCTCTATCGGCATTGTTCTTGCGTGTATTTCTACCTTCGAGGTGATCTGGTAGGCCAACTGTGTGTCTTATTGATCCACTCATGAGGCTCTGTTGATATGTAGGCAGTTGCTCGAATTCTGTCTCCATTTCTGTGTCAGCGTTTTCCTCCGTGATTATCAAAACCATCGTTCTTGTCCTGATTACTTTACGACTTATTAAAAATAGTGTAATTCCTAAAATAATTGTAAATGTCCACAGCGGGAACTCTATCTTCAGCAGCGGCGTAGTATCAGCAGTCTTTAGAGTATCGAGGTGATATGTCAATTTTGGTACAGTTGTATCATTTTGTGGATAATCTTGTTTCCTGTAAATTTGCACTCGAAGATATTTCTTCAGTAGATTCAGTAAATTATTGAAATTCATTATTTGTTATCACTTATTTTATTCAAGCACGTATTGGCAGTTTCTTGTCTTGTCTTGTCTTGTCTTGGTATTATTATAATGACAAATTCGAGATTCTTTTGCTCTTGTTCTTTTTCTTATCTTTTGTTATGCTCTTTTTTGTGACTCTATTATTATTCTTCGCAGGTTTGTCACTCGCAGTGTCCATAGTCACAAGTTTTTTCAACGATATACTTAGCTTGATGTTCTCATTGACATTACTACCAAAGGATCCAGTCGCAAACCCAGAACTCCATGGAATAATAAATATTTGAAATTGATCAACCTTCAATATACCTCTTTTCAATGGTTCCCCAGATTTGTTCTTTGTGGTCAAAATAGAATCATGCTTGAGCAAATTAGAAACAAACTTTCTGGATAACTCTTCAGATACAAACCGTATCCCACCAGCTTGAGCCTTGTGATTTACAATCAAACTATTGGAATCCCTGTCTCTCCATTCCTTCCTTTCGACAATCTGTTCAATTGCATCAGATATCTTCCACTCTGGGATGGAATCATTAATGTTATATAGAAGGAAAGATCTTGTATCTAAATCACCAAAGGATGTACCCAGGGGCAATTTCCTCAACACATGAGATATATCAATATTACCATATTTATCCTCATTGATCACTCTGGAAACATTTTTCTTTTCAATAAATGCACCATTGTCCAGGGACTCTCTTAATTTTTCCATCACCTTTCTCAACTCCTCATCATCTCCTGTAACCTTGGCACCACCAAACTTTTCACCCTTCTTCAGGGCAAGAAACCTTTTCATCATGTCATTTTTAGCCTCCCCAGTCATTGCCCCTTGTCCCCGGATAAAGGAGACAATCATATCACGTTGTCTGATGGGGACATGCCATGTCAAATCCAACATACAACACTGACAGACATGTCTCTGTTCAGCACAGTTGTGACATATTGTAGTTTTGATAATCGTGGATGACCTCTCAGTTTGTTTGAAATGGTATAAAGTGAAGGGATATGTACATATCTTACATTTCGCACCGTTTGGCACTTTCGTCATACGTATATCTTCGGAAGCTCCAAGACATTCATCACATATGCTGGGAGGTTGGTCACTCATGGTTGGTCTTGATTGCGTTCGTTATGCCCATCGATAATTTTTCACCATTTTATTTTTCAGTTCGGAAATTTTATAATGGTAAAAAGAATTAATTTTGCAGACACTAATTAAATCAAGGTTGGGTTTAAGGACAGGTGATGAAGTATTCCCAAATGATTTATTTTTCAACAGTTCCATGGCACTAGTTTCCATCCGGCTGTTTTTATTAATATCCTTGAAGTCTACCTATGAAATTAAGACTATGAAAGTCTTGTATGCATTAAAATGTGAATATATGATATTAAACTAAGTGATTTCACCTAGGTTCTATAAAGGCGAAAGCAACTATACAAGTATATAACTCGTTTCCTCATTTCTTTATTTGCTTTTTCAAATGAGTTCTATAATGTTGTATACAATTATCGTGTCTGCTGAATTTCTGTCCACAACCTTCATAGGGACAAGTGTGATTCTTTTCCCCTGTATGTATTCTATTGTGTCTTGATAAATGACCACTAGTCGTAAAGGCCATTTTACAGGTCTTACAAATGTGTTGTCTCCCCCTGATGTTCTTTGAAGTTGCACGACGTGCTGTGTTTAACTTTCTGCCTAGATTCTGTAGTTTCATTACAATCGGCTGCTTCTCAGCGTTGATCCTGGTCTTGAATAAAGGTGTTGTGGATGCTACAGTCATTAAATCAGAAATGGGAGTGGGCGATGGATTTATTGGTTCCAACTTGGGAGATGGGATGCCCGTAGATTGGAAGGCATAACGATTTAACTTACCCTTGAGATCGTTCTCTAAGGATAGTGTGTTGTCTGAGAACAAAGGGATTAGAGTGTGGTATTTTTGTGGTGGTGGGGTTAGGGAGACCATTCTCATCGTTGGAATTAGTAACGATGAGGTGAATTGTTGAGGTGGAGGAGTTTGACTTTGCATGTTGAAAATGATGAATAGTTTGACTGTGTCTTGCTGCTGATCTGTTTATAATAAGGGAGCGTACAATTCAAGCACGTATATATATGTATCAACTTATACATATATACATATATATATATATATACTAGTATATTCGATGATCTGTTTTGAAATAGCCATGCAAACGATTAACATAATTGTTGTATCGATCGAGAATCTGGTATAGTTGCAAACGAGAGATCGATGGCTACTCTCCATAGTGATTAAACGAAGTCTCTAGAGAGTTCAACCCTTACAATTTGCGAGATAATGCCAAGTGACGGTACGACTCGATCAGGAAAACAGCTCGAACCCTGAGATTTGTGTCGCAGAGAATCGTGGAAGACGTACATAGTCACAGAGAAAGACAATACGAGGCAGACCGAATGGGGATCGAATCTCGTATCGTTTAGTGTGTATGCAGGCAATAGTCGCGATTGCTTTGTTTACGACGAATAATGATTTGCTGTTCTTTTCCTGTCGTTTTAGCCTACCTGAGTTGTCTCGCTTGGCTAAGTTAAGCATCTCGTTTAGGGACACAGTGGGGCCCTTGCTTATTGACACCCAATTATTAAGCCTCTGCATGACATTTGATGAGAAGGTACAGCAAATTGATAAGAGGGGGTTTGTAAATATTGTGCAGGGAACAGGCCAGGGCAACCCACTGTACTGGCTAGCCTAATGTGTGTGACTACAGTAAACAAGAGAGCTAGCTGTACGAGACACATATTCGTTAAGCGATTAAGAGACCCTGTTGAAATTTTTCTTGTCTCGTTTCCGAATCTGCTGCGTCGTTTGGGTTTGTTTCAGGGTTTTGCTGAGAGTTAGGACGGGTCCAATCGTATATGCTTTAGAGTAAAGCTGATATACGTTTGTTGAGGGCTTAGTAGATCGTGGAAGTAGTATGTATAGTAACTTCGGCTATGCGAAACGGTTTCGTATTTTTAGCACATACCTTCTTAACCTAATCAGTGTCATGTGCTTCGCAGTCTTGCAAGATAATATAATACGAAGGCAAGATTAAAGTTAGTATTCGTATGTAAATGTGACGTTGTCATGTACCCTGAAAATACACTGTCTGGAACAATCAATTCAACAACTCGCGAATCAACGGGATTGGTTCAAACGAATCATGGCTTAGTAGAAATAATTACATCTAGAGCATCTTTAATTATCTACTAAGCGAAGTGGTAATATACGTTGTATCCGTTCCTTGTATTGTATATGTTCACTATATGTATCAAAGTTGAAACAGGGCCAAGCTTTAAAATTGTCGAAAGCAGAACATTTTATCTGCTGATCTAAAACAATCTACTTTCCTATCCTAAATAATAGATCCAAGATTGTAATTGACCTATGAAACCAAGATGACGAACAAGAAATTAAACATAAACATCAATTCCATCCACATTGGGTAAATATCCCTTGCGTTTAATGTCACTCTGAACGTCCAGATGCCTGAGATTAAACTCATTTCATTTTCTTTGCTACTATGGAATTCAACCACTGACGTGAGGTCCCATTTCCTAGACAGATGAAATAAATGCGTCTTTTAAGGAGACCAATTAGATGGGTATATTATAAATCAGGCTTTCTTCGACAGGATACCAGGGACAGTCCATCGCAATTCAATTCAATCTCTATGATTCCAACCGGATAAAACTATAATTACCTATTGCTATTATACAATATATTGAATACAACCAATGCAAGCATGTTGCAACCACTTTATTCAAGCAAATCTGTTTAGACCAATCCTTGGCTGCCGTCATAATCATACTTGATTAGGTAAACAAATTGACAGAAAATAACGCTGTCCCAGTAAAAACAAGCGATAAAAACACCGCTTATTGAGTGAATAAAAAAACGATGTGGATATTTCTTAGTTCGGATTATTATAAACAAATGTCCGAGAAATGTTTTTCCGAGAAGTCTTGTGGCTCAAAATGGAATCTTCCATAGAGGAATAAGTGCAAATGAGGACTTTTTGGTCCTGAACTCAGTCCTCAGCAATCTCATTTCGAGAGAGCCTTTACTCAAAGAGTACAGAAGTAAGTTGTTTTTTTGCCCTTTAAAGTAAAGCGATATTTTTTGTTCGACTAATTTTACTAAATAGTTTATTTATCTCGAACAAATTGTGGTATTGCATTGACAGAAACATTGTTCCAGTAACAAATTGCTTGTATCCCTATTGGAAGGTCCGGAATGAGGAAAATAATTTATGGGCTTCTTACCGTCTCGGTACGTTATTTACTCAATCTAAATAACCAATTTTGTGTTATTTAAACTGGATCATCTCCTCACCTCTTACTTTACTTTCTAAGATTCATCCTCTTCTTCCCCTAACATATTGCTTAGTGATACAAAAAAGAAAGAATTTAATATTAATTTATAGAAGTGCAACTTACTAAAAATAATTACACATATCTTCATTTTTCATTTACCTTAATTAATTATTAATTTCTAATCCGTCGCAATTCTTTATAAACAATGTCAAGTTATATCGATTTATTCAAAAGAGGTGGTAATGAGGCCGTCAAAATTAACCCACCTACAGGTGCTGATTTCCATTTAACCGATAGAGGTTCAGATTGGTTATTCACTGTCTTTTGTATGTTCACTTTCTTCCTTATTGTTGCTATCTTTTTAATGTTTAGAAAGCCTGTCGATGAAAGATTCCTCTACTACACCATCATTCTTCCATACACATGTATGGCTATTGCTTATTTCTCAATGGCCTCTAACTTAGGTTGGACTCCAATTCAAGCTAAGTACAACCATAACAGAGTCTCTACACAAAAAACTCACTTAGGTTACAGACAAATCTTCTACGCTAGATACGTCGGTTGGTTCTTATCCATGCCATGGCCTGTCATTCAACTGTCTTTATTAGGTAAGACCCCATTCTGGCAAATCGTATTCAACGTTATCATGACTGAAGTATTTGTTGTCTGCTTTTTGATTGCTGCTTTGGTTCACTCTACTTATAAATGGGGTTACTTTGCCTTTGGTGTCGCTGCTTCCATCGTTGCCTTGGTTTCATTATTAACCACTACTAAAAACTTAGTCATTAAGTTAGGTAACGATGTCAAGAATGTCTTCACCATAATTTTCTCTGTTTTATGTTTCCTATGGTTAGTCTACCCAATTTGTTTTGGTTTATGTGAAGGTGGTAACGTCCTTGTTACAGATTCTGAACATATCTTCTACGGTATCTTGGATATCTTACTCATCTGTTGGTTACCAGCCTTATACTTACCAATGGCTAAATATATTGGTTTAGAAAGATTAGGTTTAGCTCACGTTGGTGGTGACAACGTCCAAGAAACCTCTGCTGGTCCATTACCTCATGAAAAGAGCTCAAGTACCTTAGGCTCCAAGACTTCTTCTGAAGGTTCTAAGATGGGTAAGGTCACTAAGAAGCTAAAGAAATCTAAGAAGTCTAGCAAATAGGTGTGTCTCTCAATGATTTTTTGAAACTAGTTTTTATGATTCGTTTTCCTAAATTCTCAATGGCTTACCATTGTGCAGATGATACCAGTAAGTTCATTTCTTTCACTCTATTTTTATTTACTAATTTCTAATCTATTTGTGTACTGCTAGATAAATCATCAATTTATACATTTCTTATACATCGTTGTTGTATTGTACTCTAAAAGTTCCTGCTTTGGGACGGATAAGAATATTAAACGTTAATGATAATACTTCTTACTTAATGAAGAAGTAAGGAGAATCATGGCATACAGTGTAGAAAATAGTCCTGATATTAGATATTGTTAGAACAAAGAATCAACATTTATCCATATATTGCTAGTATAAATGAATAAATATTTGTTTATGTGACTAGAATATTATTACACAATTGTACACAAGGTGACATAAATTATAAGACTAGAGAATTGAGGTTCGCACAGTCATCAAATTAGTGGAAGCTGAAGCGCAAGGATTAATAATGTAATAGGATCGAGAAATGAAAATATATAAATAGGGAGCATGTACATATACATGTTTGTATAAAATTAAACCTTTAGAAATAAAAATGGAATCCAAACTCTAAGAGAATATCTTGTGGTTGAGCATGATTGGCTTTATAGCTAGACGTGATAGATGTCATTTCAAATAGTGAATAATATACAGATAAATCTTCTTACTTTTTTATAATATACAAAACTAACATATACATAAAGTGCGACATTCTAATATTT